>APFE031366874.1:276667-320331 GCA_000404065.3 Pinus taeda
GACCTAACAATAATAATATAAAGCCACAAAAATAACAATAGAGGGATTCTATGGGGCACAGTAATAACAATATGGGGGAAATAGGGGCACAACAATATAAATAAGGGGTACAACTAGCATAGTAATGGGGTAATCACTAGTATTATAGGGACCCATCACAAAGATCCTGAAGTGACCCACATCTGGTCTCTTCTCGGAGAAAGCTTCCTCTGGTCTCTTCATCCCAAGTATGTGATGCGGGCTTCTATTCTGCAAATAGACCATTGCATTGCATGCCTCAGCCCACAGATGAAGTGGTAGGCCTTGGTCATGTAGCATCGACCGAGCTACCCCCACAATTGTTCTGTTCTTCCTCTCGGCCACCCCATTCTGTTGTGGGTTATGAGGTGCCATCAACTGCTGTTTAATTCCTTCCGTTGCACATAAGTCCTTAAACTCTTGAGAGACATACTCTCCACCATTGTCACTTCTCAAGGCTTTGATCTTCTTCCCTGACTCTTTCTCAACCAAAGATTCGAACTCACAAAACTTTGAGAAGGTTTGGTCCTTCTTCTACATGAAATAAATCCAGCATTTACGAGAAAAATCATCAACGAAAATCACATAATACCTTTTCTTCGTGGTGGATGTTGTTGAGAATGGTCCACATAAATCAGTATGAACTCGCTCTAAGATCACTTTAGCTCGACTGTCTTGATCATGAAAGGAATACTTGGCGTACTTTCCCAAGGTATAACCTTTGCATGTGTCCACTAAAGATTTGCTGCATTATCTTCAAGGCCCCATGATGCAAATGGCCAAACCGCCTATGCCATAACTCACCAATGCCTTGGCCTTGCACCAATTCTGATTTCGAACTCAATGTAGCACAATCACCCACCTCTAGTTTATAAAGATTCTTTACTCGAACCCCAATCTTGTTGGTTTGACCTGTGGCTATGTGTCTTAGGAATGCCTTTCCTTTACTGAAGACAACATCATAGCCTTTTCCCTCCAACATCGTGACCAATACCAAGTTCTTCTTCAGTCCAGGTACATACTTCACATCTGTCAAGGTGAGAGGAGCTCCATGCTCCCTCTCAAAAGCAACTGTGCCTACTCTTGAAACACTGTACTTTCTGTCGTCACCCATCTCTATGCTCATCTTGAGGTTTTTCTTCTCCAAGGTACTGAATAAAATTTCATCACTGGTCATGTGGAATGAGGCTCCACTATCAAGATACCAAACACAACCCACCATCGATGAAACCATGAATGTGATGAGTGTAAAATCTAATTCAAACTGAGAGGCTAATGCCTCACCTTCTGATCCTTTCGAGGATCCCTTCTTAGATTTTTTCAATGGGAAATCAGTTGCATAATGGCCCATCTCATGACAATTAAAGCATCTCGCTTTAGATTTGTCAATCTTCTTCCCTCCATGAGAAGAATTCGATTTGGAATGGGAAGCCTTCCCTTTCCCTTTCCTTGCCTTACCTACTAAGGCCATATTTTCTTCATCGTCATGCTTAGATGAAGAACCATCTCTTGTGCTCCTCCTGATCTCCTCCTGCATCATATTCAACCATAGTCATTCCCAATATGACAGTTTATCTCTTCCATTCACAGAGTCCTGGTAGCTATTCCAGCTCTTTGGAAGACCGAGGAGAGTGAGGCTCACCATATCATCATCGGCAGTAGTTATTCCCACACTACTAAGCTCATCTCTGTAGGTGGTGAGCTTGTTCAGGTATGTGGAAATAGTGTCGCCCTTCTCCATCTTGATTTTCCGAAGCTTATCCTTGAGCGCCAATTTCCTCTAGTCGCTACTGTTCTGATAGAGGTCCTTCAATGTCTTCCACATTGAAAATAGAGTCTTCTTCCCATGGAGACTTGAGACAATATGGTCTCGCGCTCCCTTCGGAAGAATCTGTCTCACCTTCACCACACACTTCTTCCATTCAGCGAATTCTTGTGCATTAGCTGTAGCTGGCTTTGGGATTTCTTGATCAATGAGATCATTCAAACCATTGTCTTCTAATACTGCTTCCATGCGAGCTTTCCATGCTATGTAATTCGAGCTGCCATCCAGAGCATACTCGAGTCTCAAGTCATTGAATGCCATTGGTGAACTTTGAAGTATGATAAGAATTTGATTTTTGTACCTACAACCAAGAACTTCAAACTTCAAATTTCCCTTCTCAATATACTGTTCACAACTTTGATCATCTTTGCTCTGATACCATGTAGTAACTCTGGTTGTAGATTAACCTAATTATGCAATATAACTATAGCAAAATACTTAATCTACTTCTACAATCAAACTTGCGGAAGCTTAATAGATTTGAGCAAGATCAAGTGGAACACATATAACAGAGAAGAAGAATTAATACACATGAAACACAGAAGAATACTCTGGGGAAAACCTCAGCTAAAAACCTTGCTATTTGTATTATAATACAAGTGGAAATATCTCAGGATTACACACAGCTTTAGTTCTCACAACTATCTAGCTCTCAGTACAATCCCTCACTTTGCTCATAGACAAAATAGACTGCTCATATGCCTTCTCCTCTGCCCTCCAAGCCTCCTATTTCCTTGCATAGTTTTTCCTGGGTGATCCAACTGTAACCTTGTGTGACACTGATCTCACACACTACTCCAACACACTGTAAAACTGCACAAATCTCAGGGAATGAATTCTTTCTACATGCAAGAGATTTTCCTATAGGAAAATTCTTGCAACTGATAGTACACTATCCCTGTCTTTAATCTCAACTGGGTCTTTGTTTGAACTGACACGCATGAGTTATTTATGAGAGAATATTCAGTTATTGGGAGTACACTAGTTTGATGCATGCATGCATTGATTGATTGAACTGACAATTAGTTCCTCGAACTGTTTGGAACTAATTTAACTGGGCATAACTCAGTTAACTAAGCTAAATAATTACAACTGAAATACAACTCATCCTTATCTTCTTAATCAAGGGATAATCTCCTTAATTTAAGGGATACTTGTTGCATGACTTCACAAAGACTTCTAGCTTGAATTTCTCTAACTAATTAACTCAAGATGAATTAATTAATTATTTTTCAAGCAGCTGGTGAGACTAAATTCGAATTTTAATTCTAAATTTTAATTCAAGGACAAGTTAAAATTGGAATATTCTTGTTGCCACATTTCAATAGAAAGGTACCACCAATAAAGTAGTTGATATGTTAGCAAGACCTTCTTTGAATGCTTTAGTTATTCTGCGAAATAGTTCTTTAGGACATGAAAGTTATATAGAACAATATGCTACAGATACTGATTTTAAGGATGTTTATGGATCACTAACTCATATTTCTTAGGTGGAAGAAGTGAATTATCATTATCATGACATGTTATTATACCATCTTGGCAAGTTGTGCATACCACAGGGAGAAAGAGTACATGTGAATAGGAAAGCACATTCTTATCATGATTTAGGGCATTTTGGTGTAGCTAAGACAATGGCACAATTACAAAGGTATTGCTATTGGCCTCAGACGAATGAAGCAATTACTAAATACATCAAAGGTTGTGTCACGTGTTCAATAAGCAAACCAAACAACATAAATTTAGGTTTGTATATGCCACTTCCAGTTCCTTCTCGACTATGGGAGAGCATATTTATGGATTTTGTAGGAGGGCTTCCAATGTATAGAAAAGGTCATGATTATTTGTAGGTTGTGGTTGATATATTTAGTAAAATGTGTATTCTTGTTCCATGTAAAAAGAAAGTTACTAATGAACAGACTGCATAAATGTTCTTTCAAAATATATGGGTTCATTTTGGGTTGCCTACTTCTATAATTTCATATCGGGACTCTCATTTTTTGGGGGAGTTTTGGTCCACTTTGTGGGGACTCATGGACACTAAGTTGAAAAAGAACACAACTTTTCATCCACAAACAGATGGGAAAATAGAGGTGGTGAACATAACAGTGGTACAACTTCTCAGAGGTTATTGCAACAAACATCCTAAGTTATGGGATGAATACCTACATTATGTTCAACATGCTTACAACCGGGCCTTTCACTCTTCTACTAGCATATCGCCTTTTGAAACATGTTATGGGTACCTGCCAAAATCACTAATGGAATTTATGTTTGGTGAGGAAGCTAAGGAGGATGGAAATGGAGATGTTGACAAAGAAATCAAGTTCATTCAAATAATCAAAACATTAATGAAGCAGTGAAGGATCAATTAGAGAAAGGTCAGGCCAAATACAAAATGCGTCATGACAAGCATCAGATGGATCATCACTTCTAGGTTGGTGATCAAGTATGGCTATACATCAACAAAGAAAGGATGAAAGGTGAAGGTAAAAAGTTGAAACCGATTAGGTATGGTCCTTTTAAAATTGTTGAAAAGATTGGGCACAATGCATTCTGGTTGAATTTGCTTCCATACATGCACATATATTCAGTTGTAAATGTTGATAGATTGAAGTTGTGTGAACCTCCAATACTCATGGATTAAGATGAAAGTGTTCAAATTCCAACCATAGATTATTTTTCATGTGAATGTATGACTGAGTTACAGGAAGATTCCATCTTGGATAGGAAGGTCCACACTTCTAGGCGAGGAGATGTAGAGTATCTTCAAGAGGGACTCAAAGGCATGAATCCAATAAAATAAAGGTGGATGGAGATCTGAAGGGTGAGGGAACAGTACCCTCACCTAATATCTTCTTAAAACCAAATTTTTGGTGGTCCAAAAGCTTCCAGTGGAGAGGAATGATCTAGGGGGATCCTCAAAATGCTCAAAATTCAATATTCTCATATGCTCATGAAACTAGTTCCATGTCAAAGAGCTCATCAAGCTGATTTCGGTGGTATATTCGGTTTTCAAAATGGCCTCCGTATAAGGAATTTAATGCATTTTGGATTTTTGTGGAAATAAGCAAAAAAAGGACTGCACAGTCAACAGTGTGGGACCCACAGATGCTGATGTAGAAAAAAGAGTGGCTATGCAAAGGTCACGTGGTAGAACTAGAGCAGCACAAGTAGAAAGCGCTAGAGCAGGCCAAGTGGCAGTGCTAAAGTAGGAAGAGTGGCATCATGAGAGAAGGGTAGGTGGCAGCAATTGGTGCACCCATGAGTCAAACTACCAAGCTGAGAAGTTCATCAGTCAAACCTGCGACCATCGAGTTGTCGGCCCAAAATCTTACCAACTGGCCAAGAGTCAAGTTTAGTAAGTAAGGGTGTGAGTTTATATTGAAATAATGGTAATGTTGTAATGGTGGGAAAGGGTTGATGGAGCCCATCATATCCAGTAGGCCTGCCAAACCCTTAGATTTTTTTAACATATGCTATATGCCAATTCCAAACATAGCATGGGCATGATGCATAGCTGAATGTCAAACTATGTGTTATAACAATATTCCAAATTAATACCATATCATAGATATATGCATGGGGGTATTTCCAAAGTTAACATAGATATGTTATGATGTATCACTGCAGGGAGATTTATATGTCATTGTCGGACTATGGTTACAACCATTTGATATATTTTCCGTGGGTATGTTAATACAAACAATCCTATACTATGTTAAAACCTTTGTTAAAATCATGTATTACATATGGTGTGGGGTTATAACAATCATACTATATATTTATAATGTTGTTGCAAACAAATCCTGGGGGCCATGCGGGTTTGACCTTGGAACCTTCTCGTGGAGTTATAAAAGACTATACCAATGCGCCATGGTGAGGGGAGATATAAGGGTCTGATCTTGTAATTGTTTTGATAGTGCCTGTAAATTCCTTTTGAGGCATATCTTGGCCAATATTGTGCCTTTTTGTAATATGAAAGTTGTGTTGGGAAGCTGAGGTCGAGACCTTTCAGCTGACAGTAGCCATTGAAGCCTATCAGTAGATTCCAGAATGGTGAATTTGGATGTAAAGATACTTTATGAGCAATTTCAATACATTGGACGCCCATTGGAAGTGGACTGGGAGATGTAGTCTAGGAGGGATGAACTACGTCATCAAATATGTTGTGTTTGCTTGTTATTTTTGTTGTTCATGGTTGATTTCAGATTTCATGTTTTTAAGTTTAAGGCACATAAAAATCCATTTTCCTTATTAATTCACTTAAAAATCAACCATAGTTAATATTTGTAGAAATTGATAAAATGGTCAAATAGACCACGAGAAGTTATTTATTAGATAACCATCTTAGAGGGATTTCTAATTGTATACAACACTTAGTATAACTCCCAAATAATGAAGAAAAACATGTGTTTGAAGTGATGAAGTCTAAGCATGGTGCCATATGAAACAATGTTCTACCACATTTGGAAAGTATTAGGTCATCTGAGGTTTGTGGAATTGAAGATGTTAATCAAACGATAGGTTGGATGGGAAGATGTCTGATTAATTCAAGAATTCTTAGCATATCTAGGAATTTGGGGATTTGCGGATTGCTAAGACAAACACCAATGAGATAGGTTGGATTTCAGATGTCTCAGATAATTTGTGGTCCCCCTAACAGGTGGCATCTAGATGGTAGAACAAAGGGTAGGTTGATGATGTGGTAGTTATAGGATAAGAAAAATGGCATGATGATTTGACATTAAGATGGTTTTATAAGTGGCATCCAGGTCATGCTAGTTGGCGGTGATGTGTTACTTTGTGGTCATGACACGTGGCAAGTGGATTCAACATTTTTGGGTGCTCAAGTTGACCTTGTTTGAGTGACACATAGTAGTGATGTGGTGGTGATGTGGCATGACAGGTGGTAGAGAGATGATAAGGTAGGTGACATGGCATGTCAGGTGGCACATTTATGATGTGGAAAATGATGTGGGAATGACATGGAAGATGATATGGTATGTCTCTAGATTTGTGCTAGTGGTCTAGTTTGGCATAGTTTTTCTTTTTATTTCAATTCCAAAGTGGTTAAAATTTATATTTTTATTCCAAATGGAAGCTCAAAAAGGGAGGAACAAATTTGGACCTTTATGTATGAGGTTACGGAGTTTATTCAAGAATCCTCCCCTATGGAGTTGTAGCGAGCAAGTATGTATTATTAAGCTCAAACTTAGATTTAGAGAGCTAGCAGAAGAAGGAGATATCTGCGAATATTCTCCTCTAGGGTTGAAGAAGCCATACAAAAATAGCTTAAGCCTAGATCTAAATGTGTAAGAAGTCAAAAAAATGTTCAAAGTTATGCAAAGATTTTGGTTCCACAGTGAAGTTTAAAAGGAATCAAGCCATCTAAGGGGTCGACCCATGTGACAATATCGACTAGTTCAAAGACTTAGATACTGAATCTTTGGATCAAGGACTTATCATGGTTATCAAGGCAAAGGTGGACCCCTTGTGAAGATCTTGAGTACATCCATCCTATTTGGGAATTCGAGGGTTGGAGCATGCATGCATTATTGGTTGAGGTTAGATATTGGATGCCCATATTTCGGATTGGAACTTGGTTATAATACAAAGTCATTGGGGTAGGAAGAATAGCTCCCAAATATTACGAAGTTTCAATGGAAGGTTAAAAAGGGTTAAGTGCTTGGTCAAGGGGGTATGGCCCTATGGGCCAATTCATAAGGCTCTCGAAGCACCGATAACCTAATTTGATGGTAAAGAATAATATTAAAATACTAGGGGTGATTAATTTAATTACCGAGCCATGGTAATTAAATTATCAGGTGTGGAAAATCCAAAGACTCAATTGTCCCTGATCAAACCGCAATGTATGAATACATGAGAATGGTGATGATTAAAACACACATGATGTGCATCACATATATAAATTACATAGAGAACTAAAGTGTGTGAGCCATATGAGTATAGTGATGTGGATCAAGGCTATGTGACTATGTTTTGGGCCATAAACATAATATCTTTATTTTATAGAGTAGATTACATAGAGATAAAACAAAAGGATTGATAGGAATGATGAAGTCGAAAGACAATGAGTAGTCTATGTAGGGCATAGTTGTTGAATGAGGTTAAAAATATGGTGTTGTTGTGTGTGTGTAAGAGAGAGAGTTATGTTGATTAGAAGATTTGAATTATGTTGTGTGTATGATTCTATGTAAGAAGAGTCACTGATCTAAGCCTAAAAATGAAGGAAAGAAGACTCAAAGTGACGGAGCAAGTAGGAGCTTGTAGAACAGGGAATCATAGTCTCCTTCAAGTTGGTGCCTTAAAAGCTTAGGAGATTGGTGCCTACAACCAGTGGAAGTGGGTTCTTCCATCAATTAGGGGCTTGTAGAGAAAGGGGGTTAGTGCCTTCAATAAGCCGATTCCAATAAAATGTGTTGTAAACTAATGTGAGTGCTTGTGTTTACCTTAAAGCTCAAGAATTATTGTGGTTTTTATCCATTCATGGGTTTCCATATTAATAGCCTATGTTAATAAAATACTCTATTATGTTGCTGAAATTGTATGGTTGGCTAAATAATTGTTAAAATTTACATAATACTGATTTACCCCCTCTTAGTATTATAGTTTCTAAGAATTGGTATCAGAGTCGACTCCTTCAACAATAGTATAACAATTGGAAGGTAGATCTAGATTTGTAACATGGGCATCCAAGAAGAAAATATCACTAACAAAGTTACTCGATTCATTGGAATGAATTATGTGGTTTGGTAGGTAAGAATGAGAACTTACCTAATGTTCCTTGGTGCAAATGTTTAGGTTGCAGTGTTGAATGGAAATAAAAATCCAAATGTATTGGTTGACAAAGAAGATAAGGTCGAGTTTTCTTATAATGCTAAAGAAATTAATGCAATCCTAAGTGGATTGTTTGAAACTGAATTTGTTAAAATAAATCATTACATGATAGCCAAAGATATTTGGGACAAGTTGAAGAACATCTATGAAGGTGAAAACAAGATATAAAAAGAAAAACTCCAAGTCTATAGAATGCATTTTTAATCATTAAATATGAATGAGGATGAGAATATAACAAAAAATTTCTTTGATGTGGATGAAATAGTGAACACCATGAGAGGTCTTGATGAATCTTTGAAGGATTCCACAATAGTTCAAAAGGTGTTGAGATCCCTTCCTACCAGATTCTATAGAATTTTGGTAGAAATTGCAATTGCTCAAGATTTCAAGCTGAAAAAACAAGAGACGCAATTCTACTCTACAATTCTGCGAAATAGAAATCACAATTTAGAGACACATGGATAGACATGCAACAAGAAAAAACACAAGTACACAATGATTTCTAAGGGAACCCAACTGGGAAAAACCCATTAATCCTTTTTGCATTAATCAGTTAAATAGAGAAACTATTACAATTGCATGCTCCAACTCTGAGAACCATCTGCAATGGTAAAATTGTTCTCCCTAGAGAATGAGCACTTCTAGCCAACGCTTCGCCACATTATGCCTCCTCTAGCCTCTTATTTCCTTGCACAAATCTGAGCTAATTCGAGCTCTTAAATAATAGGGAATTCCCTATTTCCTTGCGCAATTCCCAAGGAATTGATTAACTGCCTGCATGAAACATTTTATACACTCCACTAGTATACAAATAATTTTACATTAGCGTTAACTCCTCCACTCCAAATGAGGAATTCATATTCCATGCATGCATGAGATATTTTTGGCTGATTTATCAATTAAATGAGAAATCTATGAGTTATACTATTGTCTCACAGCACAACTGACCTTCAACTGGCTCTATAAATAGTTAGAGGTCATTTAACTGAGTACAACTGAAAATAACTAGACTAGATTGCTAAAATTTAGCATTCAACACATGCATGACAGAACTAGAAGCCCAACAACTTGAATTTACTTAGCCAACTGAGTGACAAGAGCCATATCACACTATTTAACTACCTCCAAGTTGTCTCGCTAATGTGGGAATTCGATTTACTCAATTTGACTAAGGCTGAAGTCAAATTGAGCCTTTCTTGCTACACTTTCTAACACTCCCACTTAGCAAGAAAATGATTTGCACCACCCCTATCTAGTACCTGTGGAATGTATTGTAGCACTACCTCTAACTATTGTTGTTTTTACCACAACATATGCAACTGAGAAGCATAAAAAAAAACATTGAAGCAATTGTGTCTCTACAATTGTCTACTGGGATGAATGCATTAATGTTGATTCTACATTGTAGCTCTTGAATTGCTATGAACACTTCTCTGTGCTCCTTGAAATTTGACCACACCAAATGCCACTGATCCTTCTACTACTAAACATTGTGGGCCCCTGTAGCAAGGTAATGATCCATGAGGAGGACACCTCAATTGATCCTACCCAAATCTCTGCAACTCTGGGGCTAAGGCTCTACATTGCCCCACCTCACTCCTAGAGGTATAGTTGCATGAAATCTCTCTGCCCACTTGGCTTGAACTCTCCTTCTATTGGAGGTCTTTGACTAGTCCTCATCCTCATCATCCTATTGGTCAACCCAATTGCCAATTGGCTGAGGCTCCATGTAGAGAGGTCTATCTTTCTCCCTCTCAATGACCACATCTCTAATATTTTCCTTGCTCCTCAAGGCTGCACATGCATATTCCTCTAATGCGTAGAGGCTCTTGATTCTAACACCAATTTTCTTGATTTAAATTGAAGCAAAAGGTTTAAGGTAGGCCTTCCCATTGTTGAAGACTACCTCATACCCTTTGTATTCAATCTTCAATTCATTCATCAGATCAAGTTTTCTGGCATCACTGCTATTTTTAGAATAGCTCAATGAGGGTCTTCCACATAGAAAATGGAGTCTCTATTCCATGTAATTTTGAGAATATGTGGTCTCTCACACCCTCCAGGATGATCCTCATGGCTCTAGCAATATCCTTCTTCCACTAAGATAATTTTTGTGCATCAGACTGTTAGGGTTTTACAATGTCATTTTTAACATATTCTAACACACCATTATTGTCAAGCACTGCTTCCATCTGGTCCTTCTAGGATATGAGATTCGAGCTACCCTCCAGGGCATACTCCAATCTCAGTCCATTGAAAAAGATTCTCCTGAATCTGGAGAAAATTGTTGCAATGATTTTGTAAATTTTAATATTTGAGGGAAAAATTTGAAACATGGGTATCTAATATGATTTTAGAGCTCTAATACCATGTAAAATTTTTATATAATTTGAAACTGCTCAAGATTTCAAACTAAAAAATCAAGAGGCACAATTCTGCTCTACAATTTTGTGGAATGGAAATGAAAATTTAGAGACACATGCATAGACATGCAACAAGAAAACCCACAAGTACATAGTGATTTCTAGGGGAACCCAACTAGGAAAAACCCCTCAATCATTTTTGCATTAATCAATTGAATAGATAAACTATTTGTTATAGCACCATTTATCACTCTTGGTAGATATGATGTTTTGATTATGGCCTAGGGAAACCCTTCCTTCCATACTTGGTCCAAAAATTAAAAAACAATGTTTTATTCCCTATACGCTACTTTTCCCTATGATAAAGCCGTGTACATGTAGGTCAACATATACCCAAACTGCGTACATATGTTAAAATACTTAAAAAAATGAAATTTCCTTAATTTCGTGCGAAATTCACAGGTTTTACCTGTTACTCACCTCCTATTTCCCGTGGTCCAACTGTTTCCCAACTGAAAAAACTAATTTGGAGAAGTATAAATAAACCTCCATGGGAAGGCCTTAAGGGAGAAGGTATTAGATATTGATACTATAGTGAGATTATCCCTAATCGAGTTTGACGAAATACCTGTGCCTCTTGCACAGCCCAAAGCTTCAGGAAACCCTTTGTTCCTTGTTGAAGATATCCTTCATCTTTCTTGAGATATCGTTGTATTTGTGATAAAGGAAGATTGCTAAGGCCGGGAAAGGATGGATTTGGAGGACGGTTCCGCTTGGAGCCGGAGAAGGACTCAGGTCGTATTTCTCCACTTTAATTGTAGCTAACTTCAATAAAGGAATGTTGTTATGTTCCGATATTAAATTTGTTTATGCACCTATTTATATTGTAATTCGTTTATGAATCTTACATTGATGCGTAATTGTTCATTCATTTATATGATTTAAAGCTAATATGATGAACATGATTTATGTTTCTACTTCTGTATATGTTTCATTTGAATAATTTTCAGGTTTCGAAGACACCAAGAAAAGATGAGGGTTTGCACCCTGCGGGATCTACTCAAATGTAGGACTTCCGAGTAAGGACACTCTTACACAGTTCAGTAGAATAAGAATTTAGGTTGATTACCTGAGCATTTCTTGTTGTGTTTTGACCTTTGCTTTGTTGGGGTTCTCAACCCAAGACCCTAGGGTGTTCTCACTTACAATAGCTGGCATCAGGCGAATAGGGTGAACCATTGCAGGGGCAAGACTTTTCTCATGAGATAGAACAGGTGCTTGAACAATTGGATGCAGACGTGGAGCAGCAGGAGTTGGAACAGGACACTAACCTCATGCCTCACCACAAAGAGGTCAAATCACCCACTTCATTGCATCCAGATGATGAGAAAGTATGAAATGACCAAGGAGGCACTGAGATCCTTGGTGGTCATCCAGAAGCAGAGATGCACAACATCGCCTTTGACGAATCTCATCATAGAGTTGTGCAACCGCAGAGAGTATTGACTCTGAAGTACCAAACATCCCTTGCGCAAGTTGAAGAACGTGTGATCGTGACTGATGTGCACAAGCATCCAGCTGCTTTGGCCGATGCAACCAGAGTGTATGCCGAAGCCACTAGCTCAAGTGTTCGTTTCCTCATAGCTGAGAATGAGAAAATGGCGAAGGAACTACAGGTGGCCAAGCAAGGAGGAGACTTGGTGACAATGTCTGCCCGAGCTGAAATAAAGAAGGCAATACTAGATGAAGTATTGTCCCTTGATATAATTATGTGAACATTTTAATCTAATTTTTGTACTGTGCACTAAGCAATTTTCCATCTCCACAGATGGCAGGAATAATGTGGAAGAAGAGCACGCATCTTGAAGAACATACATGTTGTTGTTGATAACATGCAAGAATGGATGATGAAGTACAAGGGAGTCCCCCTTCACTTACCAAATATGATGAGGGCCAATGCAGTCGAGCTGCAAGCACATATCCAAAGTCAGATCCGGAACTATGAGGACCTACCACAACTCATCACTAGCATAGAGGCTTCCCATGCACAAGTATTCAAGAGCATGGATGTTGTGGTGCACACACATGTGATCCCATCACTTGGGACTCTCATCTAGGCAAAGAGAAAGACGCATGTCAGACAGGAGCTTTAATCGTACTCTGACGAGTTGATGCGCACCGCTACCAGCTCTGACTTGCCTATCAGTGTAGACATCATGCACAAGTATGTTGCTGGTCTGACCACATTGAAGACAATGATGCACATGCTTTTAGATGAGTTGGACAGAGGAGCTCGAGCAGTGTACCCAGATGCTATGGAGGCAAGGATAAGGTTTCAGACAGATGTCACAACGGAACACATGAACACTATCAAGGACTACCAATATTGGCATCAATATGTTACTATTGATCAGCATGAGTATGTCAAGCAGTTGGAATTCTATAGTTTTCTAAGTCAGAATGATGTCTAGTTTGGCTTGTTCAAGCCATTGTTCACATGGGTACATGTGCATTGTAATGTCGAGTCATGTCAAGTGTAAGTCAAGTGTCAATAGTGGATGTAACAGTCATAGAGTAGGTGAAGAATCATGAGGGTAGTTGAATGATCATGAAGGGGGATGTTAAGGGTCACCCCACCCTTTGCTATAAATAGTCCCTCATAACTCATTGTATAGGATTTTGGTCAGCCAATATTCTATTAAGACTATCTTGAAGAAAGCTTGGACAGTATTGTAACACACCTTGGCTTCTCCACTGCATGGAGCTAGTACATCTCTTTGGGGGAGTAGGCAAATGTGGTTGTGACATTTCACTATTGGGGCTAACAGGTTTACATGGAAGTATTGTATAATTCAAACTTACACTTCTTTATATAATAGGAGCCAACACATTTTCATGCATATGTTGTTATTTTAGTTGGACTGTTCTAGTTGCCTTAATGATATATGTTGTTTAACTTATGCATTTGTGTATGAAATGATTCATATGCAATTATATGAATCTTGTTGCAAATGTGTTTTTGGTTTAACCATGACTTTGGATTGTCGACTTCTCTTCTTTCCAGCTTGTGATGCATCTTCGCTCATGTGTTCCCTTCCCAGCTGAGTATTGATACAGGTTGTCAAGGGGTGAACTCCTCCCAAGCCACTTGTGTTAGAACCTTTCATTCACCTTTCTCGGCTCACTGCAACAGTCACACCCTTGCTACTAATAGAGTCATATTACTTGCCTCTATTCGACATCGTGGTTAAGGCATTACCTTACGACCCATTGCTGGGATTCCTACACCAAACGGTCTGAGGTCTGATTGGGACTTCTTACTGGGGAGATCCCCTTCACATGTTGGCAAGTTCAACACCGTCAACATGATGAGAAGAAGAGAAAGAAGAAGTTGAAGAAAGCGTCCCATAAAAGAGACACCGAGAAGACTGAAGATTTTCCTCTTAATGCTCAAGTTTCTTCTCATTACTCTCGAGATGATGATGAAAAATCATAATAGAGGCCAGGCTTATCTGAAGGTAAGTTATTTATTTGTGATGAATTTAAAGAAATAGGTCATTCATTTTCTAAATGTTCATGTGAATCACTTGAAGATAGACATAGCCAAGCATATAGTAGTAGCAATGAAGATATACCCACTTTAGTAGCAATATCAAATGAGGGATCATTTGAATGAGAAGAGAGTATATCTCATGAAGAGAATAGGACTATCACTGAAAGTGATGAAGATGTAATACCCCTTAGACCTATGGAAAACTCCATGGACACAGACATGGATTTAAATCTCTACGGTGACTCAGGTAGCACCTCTGATAGTGAAGAGAAGTATATGAATGAAAGGATTTTCTTTAGAAATAAGTCGATCCCTTCTCTAAAGGAGATCAAGGACCTATCAGAGGAAAATCTCAAGCAAGAGGAGAAACTGAAAATTTATGAGCTTGAGAATGAAAAGTTTAGCAAAATAATAGTAAATATTAATTCTCAACAAGAAGAGGCTGGCATGTTGAGTTCCATGTTGACCAATCAGCTGAGTAAGAAGGAAGCTTACTACGAGAGACTACAGACTAAAGTAGTATCATTAAGACATGACTTAGAAAAGTCAAATAAAGAGTTTTCTCAATATAAGAAGCTTGAGGAGAGCAAGAAATTCTTAGATGAGATGCTTTCTAGGCAAATATCCCCTCTCATCAAGGTTGGTTTGGGTTTCAAAGAAAAACCAAGATCCAAGTTTACGAAGGGTGAAGGTTCAACTTCCCACATAAAGGGAGCTTGAGGTTCTAACAACAACAAAGGAAAATAAGTTTTTGAACTCCAACAACAAGGAAAGTAGAAACAAGAAAATAAGAAAAGGCAGCAACAAAAGGATAAGAAGCAACAATAAGTAGAGCAGCAGAAGAGAGCTAGGAAGTTACAAGAAATTATGAATGGAAGCATAGATAGTTATGGAAGGCACATGAAGAACTGGAAGAGGTTCTTTCCTCCTTAGGGACAAAGCCCTCAAAGAAAAGGTATCTTCAGTCCTTAAAGGCCTTTTTATGGATATTGTTTTCATTACAATAATTTTGGACATAAAGCCATAGACTACAGATGACATGCAAGAAAACAAAATGTGTTGGGTAGAAGAAGCCCAAGAACACACAAAGTAGCCAGGAGTAGGAATGATTGTAGTAGTAGAGGCCGTGAAAAGAATGCTAGCAAAAATGGCAGGTCCTTTGCTCCATTCTTCAGCCAAATTGAACGCTACCATTGTGGCAACTTTGGGCATGAGGCAACACGTTGCAAATATTGAAAGAAATGGCATGCTTCTCAGTAGATGCATGTGAATCTAACAACTTAGGATTTGAAGACAAGAAGAAACAATGGAGTAGAGGAATACAAGTTTGCCTTCAGCGTTGAGTATCAAAAGTACTTGCAAAACAAAGGAGGAAAAAGAGCCCTCTATAATCACAAGCTATAATGAGCGCAAACTTCAGGTAAGGAAAGGGAGCAGCAAGAGGATTTGAGTAAAGAAAGAGGAGTTGAAAGAGAAGTTTCCTCTAACCATGTGCAGCTGAGAGAAAGCCCGAACATGGGAAAATAAGAAGTTTGATAGAAATGCTTCTATCAGGACCCGGCCTTTGAGATTTTGGAAGAAGGAGGATTATCTTCTCAGGGGGAGTAGATCCTCTATTTCTCTTCAGTAAAATAAGAGAATGGCCTCAAGGGACACCAAAGAAGTTAGATGTAGGAAGCTAAAAATAACTAAAATAAAGGTGCATCTGATTGTTGAAGGTATGGTCGTGCTTTCTTGTTGATTAAAAGAATAAATTTGTTTGTTTTAAATGTATCATCATTAAAAAGGAGAGCAGGAGTGCATCCAGGATGATTGTAGGGGGAATACACAATGATGTTTTATGTTGTGGAAGCAGAAGATGAGCTTTAGCAAAAGGGTGGAATGAGATAAATCCCATAGTCAAGTCAAGTCCACAAGATCAGTTTCCTTTCACAAGCAAGGAAGCGGATGTAGGAGATCAGAGATTCATTAGCCAGAGAGTATTAAACTAGTAGCCATAAGATGTCTAATAATTGGAAAAAATAAAAGAAGAGGCAATATATGTTTAGGGGGATCATAACACATATATCCATATTAGAGAGAAGTAGTAGCAATCAATCCTTGAAGAGGAGTCAACAGAGGAGAATGCACATTAGCAGCTAGACCGTCGTCATTGACAGTGAATGATTTAATGGGGGAGAAGGAGCATCTTGTATCACTTTTCCTTTTATGACAAACAGGGAGATAATTATTTGAAAAGTTATGGAGAAGCTATGATGTCCCATGTAGAGGAGAGAAAGCCACTGGTGGCTCATGCTAGGAGAAGTGAGGAAGCAGCAAGAGGATTGGCCATCAAAGTGAAGTGATGAGGTTGAGGTGTTGGCATCAATGCCAAAGGGGGAGATTATTGGATAGATGGCATTATCTAGATGACTAGTGGATGTGAGTGTGTTGGCATTGATGTCAAAAATCATGTTGGGAGATGTGTTGGGAAGTTGGTATTATCTGAAATTTGGCAAGAGTGTTGGCATTGAAGTCAACTAAACTAGCATGGTAGTGTGGCAATAGATGTTGGCTTTGATGTCCCCTAGGCTAGTTGTGATAGTAATTGGGCTAGTTGGATGTGCTTGGTATTGTTATCACCAAAATAGGACCCTCATAGGCTGCTGATCAGACTATCTCAATGTAACTATTTCAAACCAATTTTTTAGCTAAGGCTTAGCCTCCTCAGCCTGAGAGGCTCTCTCAAAGGGTTAATGATATTGATTAAAGATATGGATAGATGGCTAACTCTATGGTTTGTGATTTTATATGTTTATAGGTTGGAATATGGAGACTTTCTACCATTGGGCTATGGAGTTAGTGACAGAGATAAGGATAACAAATAGCTCTTCTTATAAAACTGATGCTTGTATATACTTCAATGAAAGAGTGACACATTCAAGAAAGTCTCAATAACTTGAAGTTCATAGGAGTCAGAGCATGTGGGCATGAATTATGAGTAATGATACATCAAGGTATTCAAAAGGAAATAATTTAAAGTGATTGATTAGAGTTTAATACCTAAAGGAAGTCAGAGCATGAGTAACCATGAATTCTGAGTAATAAGTATTAAAACATTGAAGAAAAACATCCAAAGATAGGACCCAAGAACTCAATTCACCATAGTTCAACACTTAAAGGAAGTCAGAGCATGTTCCTCAATGAATTTTGAGTAATAAGCATTAATACTATGGAAGTAAAACATATCAAAGATAAAAGATAAAGCTCACTGAAGTACACTAAGAATCTCAGCTTCAGAAAAGTCCAACTGCTTCTGTATATATCAGTCCCTGCACAACATTTACAAAAGTAGTCTTGTTCTATAACATTTTATAACCCTTCATACATTGGATTTTCTCCCATATATAGAGTTCATTACATAACTAATATTCCTCCTCCAGCATGAGGGGAATTTGAATTCTTCCTACTATGACACCTATTGACACTTAAAACTAACTATTAAATACAAATGACAGCTAACTAGTAGTCCTAGAGACCTAATACAACTAGGAGTGTAACTCATTATTATGATTACAACAACCTTATCTAAACATTTAAATCATTCTTTGACAACTACAACCTCATGAAGTCGAATTTGATGAAGCCTCCCATGTTGTCACCTGACTGCTGATGACAAACCCTAGAAATTAGGGAACATGTTTCCCTGTTTTTAGGTTTAGGATCTTTGAAAATTAGCACGTGGGACAGAGCCTTTATCTTCTCATCCACGACATATTTTATGAAACTAAAGGAGGCATTTTAATTCCATGATGTCTAGAACAAAAACATCTCTTTGTTTTTTAAAACACTGCTCCATCTATCTAGAATCTGTCCTTGAAAAACACGTGTAAAACAGGAAAAATCCGTTCTCTGAAATTAGTGTTTCAAAGAAAGCTTAGTATCTCCCAAATGAAAACACTTATGAAGAAAGTGAGATAGGTTATTGTATCTGGATAGTGGATGAAGAGAAACCTCCTTCAAAATTCCAAAATACCTTGTCCTATGACCAGAAACGGATCATGAAAAAGACTATTAAAATCAGAAGACAAAGCTTGACTTTCAGTAGTTTGTATTGCAACTTTAACCATAAATTCCTCCCACCTCCGAACGAATTTGATGAAAAGGAAAGAGGTTTTTGTATTTTAGTATGTTAGGAAGAAAAACCTCTTTCATATTTCAAAATGAAGTTCTCAGTGGCTCACGAACCCTTCTGGAAGTTGACTAGTAAAAGCAGAAAACAAAGATTTTTATGCTGAAACAGGCTCCTTCAGGGGTTTCGTAGCACGCTACGAAAACTCCTAGTTCAGAATCCCCAATTTCGTAGCATGGCCAGTGAAAATTCTTGGTTTTGCGCTACGAAAACACCTAGAGTGAGTTTTGCACTACGAAAACCTTGACACAAGTTTGACACATGGAACTTATGTGTGACGTGGGACTAGTGATAGGCAAGAACAAAGTACTGAACCTATTTGACCATACTAACAAGAATCCCTTTTAGATCTTAGACTCTAAAACAACCATGGAAAGACTAGACCAAGACTAACATCAATCCTTTGAAATCAAACTGATGTCAAAACACATGGTGAGGCTTTTAGGACATGGAATGAGGCTGTGAAACTTTTTTTTTTTTGAAAAAGAGAATGACACTTATTCAGATGATATGACTCAAAACCTATAAGACTATGACTAGAAACAAGGCAAACTTTCTAAAGCTTAGAAACAAAAATTTTAGGGTGATAGCAGTGGCTCCACTAGGGATAGTGTGCCCTTGTGGTATACTAAGAACTTGTAGCTCCAGTGCCACTATCCATCCTCTAGAATAAAACTCTGAACTTCTGCCCAATTTGCTCCTCAAGCCTTTAATGATTCCTGAAAGAAGAATTCAAACTGCACCTACTGAAACAGATGTTCAATCAACCTACCCTAAGCTTATTTTCACATTCCTACCTACCTTATCAGCTGCAATCTCCACTTGTAGCTCAAGGAGCATGAAACTTCCAATGAAGCCAGTCGTCGATCTGATCTGACACTTGAATCTCTTGACTGTGCTTGAAGCAAAAATAAACCAGATACTAAAATAACCAAGGCAGCATGAGGTGTAACTGTTCTTCAAGATGAAAGTATAACTGGAAGCCTAAACAATAAATATTTTCCATGTAGTCAGCTATAGGGTCAAAAAACACATAGTGAGTTTGATGTTTCTTGTGATATTCTGCAGCTTTGGACAACTCACCAAAACTTTGATCATTTGCATAAGGCTTCAGCTGTGTGCTCTCAAACTGCTGCTCAAATTGATTTTCAAAAACAAATGTATTCTTCCTCAATCTCAAAAGAGAAAGGAAGCAACACCCTCTCTTTGTATTCTGCCATAGAAAGCTTTTGAAAAGTATGATCATGATCATGAAGACTATATGATTGAATTTGACCTTGTAAACCTTCAATGTCTTTCTCAATGTTCTTAGCAACTTCATCTAAAAATTTCATCTTATCTTCTGTCTTGCACTCAAATGATTTTAGATAAGAAGAGAAGAAAAAAGAAAAATTTTCATCTATGTCTTCATTAATATGATCATCATTCCATTGTTTGAAACCTTGAATTGAAGGATAGTTTTCCACCAACTCTGTTCTGTCTATCCATTCCTCCAAAAACATAAGCCAAAAGTCTTCAAATGACTTAATAGATTTGGCAAGAAAGCTTTCAATCCACTGTTTACATTTCCCTCGAAATGAATCATAGAACAACATAATGCAAACATCCTCATGTTTGACTCTAAGAAGCTTGGTAAAATCACAGAAATCTGATATATGCTTCAAAGTTAAACTCAAATCTTCTCCATTGAATTTTGGACCATTCCTTAGAAAATATGTATCCCTGGGAAAATAATTTGGGAAACCATGAATTCTTGAAAACTTTATGCATGCATACCTTGAAATAAGAATGGTGGCATCTAAGTTCTTCATAACTCCAGTGGAATCACCATGAATCTATGAATTTTGAATTCTTCAACAATGGAGTCGCCAAGGTAGTTTTGCAACCTCGAAAGATTTCTGAGCTCCTGCTACCTTCATAAGTTCAGCTTCTTGATTTCGGGAATGATTAATCTTCAGGCTCCCGGTAGACGCACCAAAATAGGACCCTGATAGGCTACTGATCAGACTATCTCAGTGTAACTATTTCAAACCAATCTTTTAGCTAAGGCTTATCCTCCTCAGCCTAAGAGGGCTCTCTCAAAGGGTTAATGATATTGATTAAAGATATGGATAGATGGCTAACTCTATGGTTTGTGGTTTTATATGTTTATAGGTTGGAAGATGGAGACTTGCTACCATTGAGCTATGGAGTTAGTGACAGAGATAAGGATAGAAAATAGCTCTTCTTATAAAACTGAGGCTTGTACATACTTCAATGAAAGAGTGACACATTTAGGAAAGTTTCAATAACTTGAAGTTCATAGGAGTCAGAGCATGTGGGCATGAATTCTGAGTAATGATATATAAAGGTATTCAAAAGGAAAGAATTTAAAGTGATTGATCAGAGTTTAATACCTAAAGGAAGTCAGAGCATGAGTAACCATGAATTCTGAGTAATAAGTATTAAAACATTGAAGAAAAACATCCAAAGATAGGACCCAAGAACTCAATTCACCATAGTTCAACACTTAAAGGAAGTCAGAGCATGTTCCTCCATGAATTCTGAGTAATAAGAATTAATACTATGGAAGTAAAACATATCAAAGATAAAAGATAAAGCTCACTGAAGTACACTAAGAATCCCAGCTTTAGAAAAGTCCAACTGCTTCTGTATATATCAGTCCCTGCACAACATTTACAAAAGTAGTCTTGTTCTATAACATTTTCTAACCCTTCATACATTGGATTTTCTCCGATATATAGAGTTCATTACATAACTAATATTCCTCCTCCAGCATGAGGGGAATTCGAATTCTTCCTACTATGACACCTATTGACACTTAAAACTAACTATTAAATACAAATGACAGCTAACTAGCAGTCCTAGAGACCTAATACAACTAGGAGTGTAACTCCTTATTATGATTACAACAACCTCATCTAAACATTTAAAGCATTCTTTGACAACTCCAACCTCATGAAGTCAAATTTGATGAAACCTCCCACGTTGTCACCTGACTACTGATGACAAACCCTAGAAATTAGGGAACATGTTTCCCTGTTTTTAGGTTTAGGATCTTTGAAAATTAGCACATGGGGCAGAGCCTTTATCTTCTCATCCACGACATATTTTATGAAACTGAAGGAGGTTTTGTAATTCCATGATGTCTAGAACAAAAAAC
The DNA here is from genome assembly GCA_000404065.3 of Pinus taeda. Classification (NCBI taxonomy): domain Eukaryota; kingdom Viridiplantae; phylum Streptophyta; class Pinopsida; order Pinales; family Pinaceae; genus Pinus; species Pinus taeda. The sequence goes on from APFE031366874.1 coordinate 298,619, forward strand.
TCTCTTTGTTTTTTAAAACACTGCTTCATCTATCTAGAATTTGTCCTTGAAAAACACGTGTAAAACAGGAAAAATCCGTTCTCTGAAATTAGGGTTTCAAAGAGAGCTTAGTATCTCCCAACGGAAAACACTTATGAAGAAAGTGATATAGGTTATTGTAGCTGGAGAGTTTATGAAGAGAAACCTCCTTCAAAATTCCAAAATACCTTTTCCTGTGACCCGAAACTGATCTTGAAAAATACTATTAAAACCAGAAGACAAAGCTTGATTTTCAGCAGTTTCATAGTGCACGTTTAACCATAAATTCCTCCCACCTCCGAATTAATTTGAAGAAACGAAAAGATTTTTTTGTATTTTAGTATGTTAGGAAGAAAAGCCTCTTTCAGTTTTCAAAATTGAGTTCTCAGTTGCTCAGGAACCCTTCTGGAAGTTGACTAGTAAAAGCCGAAAACAGAGATTTTTATGCTGAAACAGGCTGCTTCAGGGGTTTCATAGCGTGCTACGAAAACTCCTAGTTCAGAATACCCAATTTAGTAGTGCATCTAGTGCAAATTCTGGGTTTTTCACTATGAAAACACCTAGAGTGAGTTTTTCACTACGAAAACCTTGACACAAGTTTTACACATGGAACTTATGTGTGATGTGGGACCAGTGATAGGCAAGAACATAGTATTGAACCTATTTGACCATACTAACAAGACTCTGTTTTAGATCTTAGACTCTAAAACAACCATGTAAAGACCAGGCCAAGAATAACATCAATCCTTTGGAATCAAACTGATGTCAAAACACATGGTGAGGCTTTTAGGACATGGAATGAGGCTGTGAAACTTTTTTTTTTTTGGAAAAGAGAATGACACCTATTGAGATAAGATGACTCAAAACTATAAGACTATGACTAGAAACAAGGCAAACTTTCCAAAACTTAGAAACAAAAATTTTAGGGTGATAACAGGGGTGTTAATCTCAAGGGGAGTCCCATGGTTTCTATAATGCTTTGTAGAGAATCATCATAGCATCAGGCTTATTGGAGAAGCCATAATATGATTACTATGGTCATTAGGAGTCCATAATTCTAGGCACAAGAGAATGTCCAAGGTGCAAAGAACAACATAAATTGTGTAGCGATTTCTCAGGTAGTGTTGGTTTGAGGGGGCTTGGACCCAGGTTCAGAGTTAGCTGCGCTAACCAACAAAACCCTACACTACTGGCCCTTTCGGTAACAGCCCATGTAGTGCAGGCTACAGTCTCACCTGAGGTAGTATTGGGGGATGATAGAACCAGGTTTTTGCATCCAAAGGTCTATGTGATGGGTTTCTATTACTTCTAGGGCTTTATTCTGATCTTCGTGAACCCTAACCCTTAAAGCGCATAAATTACAGTAAATTACAGAAAGCATATCTAAACTCTTCGCTAAGTGTTCTAAGAATTCATAACATCATGTAATTGACTTTATCTACCACTTTCGTGCATCTATTAAGCATGTCTCATAATAAATTTCAGTAACATAGTGAACACACAGTAAATTTAGAAGTAAACATAAATGCACAGATGCACATATATTGCTCCAAAATAGTCTTTATTATGTTCAGTTCTTCTATTACAGGCTCCTTCTTCCCTACGCACACAGAAGCAGAGGCCCACACACTCAGCTGTGAACTTACCAAGGTCTCTGTGCACACAACTGCAGGATCCTTCCCCTTCGCCTAAGTACATAAAAAAGACTCTTCTAACTTATATACTTTCTCATACAATCTATGATATCTCCTATGACTCTCTATGACTCCTTTTTATAGCATCTTCCATTACAATATCATGGTCCGTGAACCATGGGTGAGTCATAAAACAACATAACTTCTAATAAACTAAGGGGCTTTAACCTTCCTAAAGCCCCTTTGACTCCTAACGACCTTCATGCTCTGCTCCTCGAAATGCAGAGACTTTACAATAATGACAAAAAATATTTACAAAATTGACCCCAGGGGACCTTGTCCGAACAGGCCCCCAACAAAAATTCGTGACTTGTCCTCAAGTCATTTTGTTCATAGCACCTCGATCTTCACCTGCAGATCATTGAATTCGATCTTCAACACTTGCAGGTCTGTTGTCCCCTGCGTAGAGGCCTGATGGACTTCCTCAACAAATTTTTTTGTGGTTGGGCCTTCCACTGCAAGGCCCATGGTTCTCTGTGTTTTTTGCATCACCTTCATCTTTCTCTGTACTGATAGAGTCAACTAACTTGCTTCATCTGCCCAGGGCTAGCTACTTGAAATTATGATAGCTTCCTTTCGACGCAGTTCATTAATCTTTCTCTGGATGAGATTGCCCTCCTGCAATCTGGTGAACCTTTGTACTGGTGCTAAGGTTTGCACAGTAGACCTGATCTCATCAAAATTCCTTTGCTTTTCTCCGACATCTAGTTCAATCTTCCACAAAGTTGGATCCTCCTGTAGTGAGGTCCACAGTTTCATGGCTTGTTCAAACAACTGGGTGCATCCCTTGACTGCAGTTTCTAAGGTAGCCATCTCTTCTTTAATAGCAGCCTTACGCTGCTCTCTAACTTCTATAGGGGTGGTGGGTTGCATCTTAAGTTGGAGTTCAGATATCTGCAGCTGCAACTCAAATCTAACTTTGCCAATTTCCTCCTTCAACTCCTTTACTACAGTAACTAGCTTCTGAATCTTCTCCGTAGAGGCCGCATCTGTTGGAATCTGGAGCTCGGGAAGCTCATAACAGGCCTGCGCTATTGTTGCTTCCAGCTGTTGACTTCATGCAATGACTTCCTCCCTTTCCTTAAGGGCTTATGCCTTTTCCTCGATTTGTCACGCATCCCATTTTCTGTGCCAAACTATCCTGCTGGCAGTGTAGTTTATAGTCACACACTCCCTTGCAACTTCCCAGAGTACTAAGATTACCTCGCATCCATATAGTCATTGCGCAGGGGCGGAATCACCCCTATATAACTTTAATCGACTCCCATTGACCTTTCCTTGGAATCATCTCCCCATTCAGCTTCGCGAGCTGAACTGTACCTCCATCCGTAATCTCCTTAACAATATATGGCCCTAGCCAATGCATTTGGAACTTTCTCGGAAACTTTGTAAAATTACTGTCATGTAGCAATACCAAATCTCCATTCTTAAAGGTGCATTGTTTAATATGGTTATCATGCCATGCCTTTTTGTGATCCTTCTGCACCTACTGATGAAAACCCACCAACAAGCAATCTTCCTCCAACTCAACTAGTTGAGTGAGGCATTCTTCCATGGTATCTTGATTAGCCATGTTTGTAATTGCAGTAATCTGCAAACTTGGCATGATGTACTCCATCGACATTACAACTTCTTTTCCATAAACTAGTCTAAACGACATTTGTCTTGTCAACTTTTGTAGGTATTTGTATACGCCCATAGGATAGATGGTATGCACACATCCCAATCATTCCACTTCGCATCGAAAATCTTCATTAAGGTGTTCTCCATGATTAATTTAAAGGCTTCCACTGTGACATTCGCTTGAGGGTGATACAACGTACTCTTCTGGTGGTACATATGGAGTTATTCAAGCAAAGCAACAATTGTTTCATTCAAGAAGTGAGAACCCCTATCACTCATCAAGATTTTAGGGTAGCCAAATCCAGACAAAATGTATTCAAAGATGAAATTCGCAGTTGTGTCCATGCTACAATCCTTCATAGGTTGCACCTCAGCCCACCTGGTTAAATCTTTGGTCGTTGTAATGATGTATCTAGCTCATGTCTTCTTTCCCAATGCCTGAATTGGTCCCATGAAGTATATTTCCCACTTTATTGAATGCTTGTAATGACACTTATGGGTTTAGGGGCAATTCATTTCTTCATGATGGCCTCCCCATTCTCTGACAGACATCACATGCCCTGCAATAGGCCTTGGAATACTTATGCACAGCCGGCCACTATAGTCCCACTCGTAGGATCTTTTGCATAGTTTTTCTTCCCGCATAATGTACTCCCGCAACTCCTCCATGTGCTTTAGCGAGGATACTTTGTTGTTCATACTTCAGGACATACCTATGCAATATTTCATCAGATCTCATTTTATATAAGTGTCCTATGATAACGGAGAAACCTACAGCCCAGACCACCAATTCTTTCTTTTGTTGTGTCATATACCCTTCAAGAATTGTACCTGTAGACAAGAATTGGATTATGTCTCCAAAATGTTCGTTCGCGATGCACACAACAAGAGCTACGCATCAGGCAGTCCTTCCTCCAGATTTGTAGGTTCATCACCATTCTCAATCTGCGAGAGGTGATCTAGTCTAGCATTCAGTCACCCTGGCTTCACGATTACTTTAAAGTCATATTCTTGAAAAAGCAGCAACCATATACAGATTTCCTTCCCCAACACAGGCTTGTTGACCAGGTACTTCAAAGTAGAATGATCTATGTACATGTTGAAGTGTACAACCAACAAATAGTGCCGAAACTTCTGGAGCACATACACCATTGCTAATCCTTTGCATTATGTGGTTGAGTAATTCTTTTATGCCTTCGATAAATTCTTGCTTGCAAACATTATTGGATTGTCGATATCACCGTCGCCTGGTTGGTTTGGCACAACTCCTAGTGCTATGCAGGATGCGTCTACATGTAAGTGGAACTCCTTCTTCCAGTCGAGGAACACTAGAATAGGCGTGGTTATCATTTTTTCCTTCAAGACATCCAAACTCTTATGGCAATCATCATCCCAGCAAAACATCCCATCCTTTTTGAACAATTTTTCGATGGGCGTGGTGATCTACACATACGATTCGATGAATTTCCTGTAACACCCTGTGTGGCCCAACGTCGCATGCAGTTGTTTGAAATTATTTGGAGGCTCCAGATTATTAATCGCTGCAATTTTGGTAGGGTTTACCATCAACCCCTACTTGCAGGCTCAAAGTCCCAATAGTATCCCATATGGTATGCAAAATATGCATTTCTTTAGATTAAGGAATATCTGATACTTTTGGCAAGTCTCCAACATGAGGCAAAGGATGGCAACATGTCTCTTTACTAACCAAAAATCTGTCCAATCATCGAAGTAAACCTCCAAAAACGTGTGAATAATTGCAGTGGCATGATCCGGATTATCCATAATTTCGAGTTCATTCTATCAACGTTTCAAACCCCAAAAGGGGTCCGTCATCAGGACTAAATCAGAAACAATATGAATATGAATGAAAGCTTATTGAGAGAAGAGTCTTTCGACCTGGGAATAATTTCTTTGAAAGCTACGACTACCACCCTAGAGAATATTACAGGGGCCTTTTTAAGTCTGAAAAGCATAACTGTATACTGAAAACAACCCCATTCAATAGCGAGGGTAGTATTACTTCTGTCCTCCAGCGCGATCATGATCTGATGGTACCCTGAGAACCCATCTATAAATGAATAGGCTTCCTGACCACCAACATTCTCCAATACTTCATCTGTGAATGGCGTAGGAAATGGATCATGGACACAAGCATCATTCAATTTCCTTAAATCTACGCAGATCCAAATTTCACCCTTCACCTTCTTTTCCTGAACCACCATAGGACTAACCCAGTCCGATTCTTCGACAACTTTAATAATTCTTGTGGAAAGCATCTAATCTAACTCTTCATGCTCTTTTTCCTTATACTTAGGATTCAACTAGTAGGGGTGCTGCTTCACTGGCTTCACATATGGCTTTCGAGTGATCTTCATCACACCTAGATCCCCTACTATCCCTTTCAAATCAGTGAACTTGGTGGGAAACAAGTCTTGATACTCCCGCAATAAATCCACAACTTTGTCCACTATGTATTCATCCCAATCTTTGCCTATGTTTGCGAACTTTGGCTACGCTTCGGATCCAATATTCACGTGCTTGGTCTTCAAGGGCTTTGAGATATTAGGGACTTCTGCCTTAGGCCTTACAATTTTGCGTTGTCCTTCTGACTTTGGAATAATGATGTTCCTAGGATCGTCTTCACCTTCCTCAGTGGTGACATTGTAACATTCGAGTGCATGGCACAGTTGAGTACTCCAATCTGGTTGCACCCACGTAACAAGTTCTTCTGGTATTTTGAATATTTCAGCTTTGATCTATTGTAACGCTTCATCGATACAATCAAATCCATCCTCAAAACAGAACGTTAGCAAAAAAATTTCTTTCAGAGCATCCCATTCTACAGTTCTTTATTGCAGCTCCATTTCTAGATACCAGTTCATCAGAATTGTATCCAAAGTGTGGTAGAATATTTGAACCCATTTTGGTTGTGGTTCTTCTCCCCCTGCTTTAGTCCATCAAGCCAGATGCCCGCACAGATCATCATTCCCTGTATATTTCTTCGTAATGAGGGTATTAGCATACCCAAACCACAACTTCATCAGCTGTCGATATTCCTTCCAATTTGCAAAGTTTTTCTTATGCATACCTGACCACCTGGCAGGCGTAGCTCTTAGAGAGATTTCTAATGCTTGGAATTGATGTTCCTTTGGTACATCCCTTTCAAATTTATCTAGAAATAAACTGGCATCTTATAAACCATCATAATATGGTAATTTTCATACCTCAGTGGATATACATCGAGTGACTTAGTAAGTCTGTTGTGTTGCAAGGACAATACCTCATGTAACTTGTTTTTCCAGTGTTCAAGCTCCTCATTTGAATCTAAATTGTAGGAGCTATCCTTCTCCCAAGTAATTTGTCCATCTGCCATAGGGTTGATCCAATATTCATCCCGTGCAGTAAGCTTATATATTTCCTCAATGTCATCCTCATAATAATCACAGGCTGGCTTAGTATATTGTGCACCCTCAGATGGATCCAATGGAACAATAACCCTTAGTTCCTTCTTTTCAAATGTCATATTGTGGTTCTGAAGGTTTATGAATGCATTCATATCACACGCCCAATCAATTCCAAGTAGTGTTGGGTATGGTTACTATCATCCACTATTTCGATGACTTCAAAATTGGCTATGGCGCATGCCCCTTCAATATCCACAGTCACTCCATGTAGGCACCCCATAGGAATAATATTTTGTTGATTCACCATTCTCAACTGGATCGGGGATCACTGTAGCGCTGGTATTCCCATTCTTTCCCAAGTTTGCTTCGGAAAAACATTTGCATCAAACCCCAAATCAAGGATTACCTAGTCCATTTTGAATTCTCCAATCTAGGCAGTCAATCTCATTTCACGACCAGTCCTTTTCTTACCTTTGTCCACCTTATGAACTACGCATTATTCTGGTAGTGGCTTATCCTTAACAATGAAATTATCTATCAACTCTTGCAGTCCCTCTACTGCTTTTTTGTCCCTCAAGAGCTTCATGCAGGTTTGTAAGAAGGATGGCAACAATGATGGATTTGTTTCTTGCACAGTACTGACTCCTTCAGGCTTCTCCATGCACGTACTTTGAGTCATTGATGTAGAAGATCCTACATTTTGGAAGCTCCTCTTTGCTTTCATAAACATTTCCTTGACTTTATTCACATCGAATCCTACCTCCTTGTTAGTAGCCTTGTGAACACATACATTTTCCTATGGTTGTTTCCCTTTATTGTCCCCGGTACCTATGCCGCTTTGCATGATGATATTAACACTAGGACTATCTTCGCGTAGTTCTAATCTCATCATATGGATGTTCTAAGTAGGTTGTTGAGTCTAGGTCTTCTTTTCTTACATCTTCATGATGATCAAGAGACAATCTTGTATGACATGATCAAATTGTCAAAAATATTGACATGAGGGGTGCATTGGATTCTGACGATCTCGTGCAAAGTGACCTCATTGTCCACAATTGTAATAAATGAGCTAGCCATGACCTCTTCCAACTCCTCCTCATCCTCCTCTTCCTTTTCCCTGAAATCTTCTGCATGCTATAGTTGCACCTTGACCCTGAGGATGGGCCTCTATCTATACTCTATATGTTTGTGTTTTTTCCATCATCAATTCATAACTTCGGCAATTGCACTCATCATAACCCACAAATTTATAGAAGATATAGAACAACTATTGGGGAGTCTGCACAAACTTATGCAACAAATGACAATTGTTTGTCATATGTTTTCCTATAATTTGACAAATAGTGCACCATGGTAGCACTCATGTACTTTCCTAGCATGTGCTTTTTGGTTTCAAGGGGACATGGCACCCCCCAACTAGATAATTCTGGTAGATTGGGCAATGATCCTTATCATGATGATGGCCTTTACATTTTAAACATCAAACTTCTACGTGGACCTCATTTTGGACTTATTTTCCCTTCTTCAGGCTCTACAACTCCATATGTAGGCTAGCCAACTTCGATGGAATCTGTTGCACTCCAAGATTCGTATCCTAAATAGGTGAGGCTTCCAATTTCATAGAAATTTGTAGTACCCCAACCTACATTCCAATATTCTGCTGTGACAGTGGAAACCTCAAATGGAGTAATAGCAAAGAAATATATCGTTCCTTGTGTTGGTCATCCATGAGCTGCACATTAGCCTACTACAACAAATATTTTAATCTCTGATCGAAGTCCCACGCAAACTCATTTACCTTCTGATGGATCTCTTTGACTTATGTTACTGACTTGGCTTGCGACTTAGGCTTCTTGAATTCATTATTTAGCACTTACTTCATTTCTTTCAGCGTCGCATTTGGATTAGTCGAACAATACTTAATATACCAGTTTAGCACTCTATCTTGCAATGTTGTCACCAACTATGCTTTCTTCAGGTCATCATCTGTAATTTGCTATGACTTCCACACATCATATGCTACAGACCAAAACTATTCAGCGTGTTCTGTCCCCAGACCCTTGAATATGGCCACCTTCATAGCATTTGCCATGTTGAATAATGGAGGTGGTGGTGGAGGCATAGGTGTAGTTGTAGGTGTGTGAGGTGGAGGCAATGGCAGAGATGGAGTGGATGGATGTGGTATTCCCGCGATACCTTGATTTACCATCTACAGTGCACCTTGAGGCGTTTTCAGAATACTACTTTCTTCCTCACTATCAAACGCTCCCAAGAGAGGACTGTACTCAACACCTAAATCTAGATCACTTTTGAACATCTTTCCACTTCGCTTAGTTCCCGTCAAGTCTCTTCTAAACATTAATTCAATGGCATAACCCTTTTCTCACACAATAGCATTTTAATCAAATTTTTCAGGGACTTTAGATACTTACCTCTTGATCCTTTTAAAAGCCAACGTTCAACTTCGTTATAGCTGACAGATGTATTGATCACGAACTCAATTATGAACCCGCCCAAAATGCTATCAATCCAGTAATCAACAGCCCTTTCAATCTTATTTTATGAAGCTTCTAGACACCTCACAAACTCTGGACACTACAAGAAAAAAGGACATTGGTGAGGGGCGAAAAATGTCAGCATAAGCTCATTGGTGACGGTCAAAAGAGCCTTTGTCACCAAAAACTGAACGTCACCAAAAGTGGTGTCGCCAAAAGTATAGGTGTTGTAGTGACATTCAAATTCCATCACCAATAATGATTTATAATGATGGATAGTGACCGTCACAATTTCATATGAACAATGGTGACGGACCATAGCCTTCGTCACCAAAAACTGAACGTCACCAAAGGTGGCGTCGCCAAAAGTATAGGTGTTGTAGTGACATTCAAAGTCTGTCACCAATAATGATTTATAATGATAGATAGCGATCGTCACCATTTCATATGAGCAATGGTGACAGACCATAGCCTCTGTCACAAAAAATTGAACGTCACCAAAGATGGATCACCAAAAGTACAGGTGTTATGGTGACATTAAAGGTCCATCACGAATATTGATTATAATGACGGATAGTGACCGTCACCATTTCATATGAACAACAATGATTTATTGTGATGGATCTTTCATGGCCGTCACTATTGGTGCATATATATGGTGACATTCGTTGACCCTCACCAAAAGCCGCATTGCCATAAGTATAGGTGTTGTAGTGACATTCAAGGTCCATCATGAATAATGGATATAATGACAGACATCGATCGTCACCATTTCATATCAACAACAACAATTTATGGTTACATACCTTTGAGGTTTGTCACTATTGATGCAAATATATGGTGGCGTTCGTTGACCGTCACCATTTCATAATTTGGTGATGGTTGAAAAATGTCACCAAAGCTCATTGGTGATGGTCAAAAGCTCATTCCATATGGATCATGTCAGGGCACGATGGAATCGAACCACCAACCTCCTGCTTGTAAAGCAGGTGCTCTTCCATTGAGCTAGCACTCTTTAAAGAATTAGACTTTTAAAATTAGACCTTGAAACTTCATAAATTGTAAATTCTACAACTTTCAATAAATTAAAGTCTCGACAATATTTTACTAAACAAGCAAAGCAACATTGAAGATGCAGGTCCCTACCTAATGGTTATGGAAGTTATGAAAAGTGGGTGGAGGGAAAAATAATTATATATAAGAGAATCAATATGTTCAGTTGAATACTCAATTAGAAGTGAAAGTCTGAAGACATTTATAATCTATAAATGACCTATAACTAGAAAATGCACCAAATATTGCAAAGGAAATGTCATAAGTTGATAACATATGGAAGAAGAACATTGATGAAGACAGATGCAATATGTTATAGGTTGAGTGAAAGAAAAATCTCAATGTTGTTGTTGTTTGGTGTTTAGATATCTAAATGATATTTAAACTTCTGTGCAAATGTAACATGGATCTCCACAAACCATGAACGACATATGATAAAAAAAATTATATATATAATATATATATATATATATATATATAATATATATATATATCTTATATATATATATAATTATATAATATATATATATATATATATATATAAGATAATATATATATATCCCCTTTACATAAACCAACATGCAATTTGGAATTTCACAAGTCCACACTCAAAACATGACAACAACCAACAAATAAAAGAAATTGACTTGGACAGAAAGCAATAGCTTCACCTTCATTCTTGAGCTGCTTCTGTTTATTTTAATTTGACTGATGACATTATTTATCTGACAAGGAATCAAAATCATCACTAGTATTAAATTCATCCAACATGGACTTTGGATATCCCACTAACATCTACGCTTTTGTTGCCATGCTTGAAAACCATGGAGTTTCCTATTGATAGTAGAATAAGATGTGTGCCTGCCGCTCAAGAACACATTCCTTATTAACCATTGTTACCTGACAAAAACCAAAGAGACAACACAATATCAGCATACCCAAAATCCCCTACCGAAATATAATCATAACTTAGCAAAGAAGTCTAAAAGATGTTCTTAATTAATAAAATTTGTATTTGGAAATACTGTTTCTTTATATTTAAAAAAGACTATGTTGTACAACGCTTCTGTCTATTTACCCAGGCAATTATATCATAGCATATGTCACACAGTAGCAACCTATAGTACCTAAAGTAAAAGGACAAATTTGCTCAAGAAAATAGATTTAGAAAAGAGATTTGAAAACTATAAGTTTGTCATCAAAGCTTTACATAATTTAACAACAAACTAGTTGGAGTTTGAAAATAAAAATCATTCATAAGAAATGAATAGGACAATGGCCAAAGTCATTATTCATACAAATAAAGCCAGAGTCACTATTTCCATTGCAGATAACTGAAATTTTGGCAGTGGTCTAACAATTAGAGCTTATTTTCTAGGAAGACTCGTCAATACCATCATTTTTTTTCCATGGTCTGTTGTGTCTCTAGATCCAGATCAGATAGCTTGCCATTCTCAAGTTCTACCTTTCAAGTATTGATTTCTGGCTCATCCTTTAAAACACAATTCTACCACTCCATTTTATTTTGTTTTGTCAAGAGAATTGGCAGGGCCTTCCCATCCTCTATTTTACATGATCAATAACCATCCATCAATGATAAAGAATAACAGATACACAAAAAAGGCCAAAGATGTTCTTATTGTATACCTATGTTCTAGGACTCATCTGACCTTACTGGTGCAAAGAGTTCACCTTGAAAAAATAACATCCACGTGGAATTTAGAATTTTTTTAAAATCAAGCTCCAAGTAAACCAATCAAAATATGAACATCCTTTTAATCAATAAAATCTCTAACTTAAAATAAAAGTGGCCTAGAATTGAATGTTATATCAACCATGTCAAGTAACTAACATCAGGTGAGAAATAAAATCCATGCATATTGGAATAGTGAAATAATTGATCTGGTAAAGCTCAAAAACAAATAACTTAGAGCTAGCAAACACAAATAAATGACTTAGAACTAAGCCATGAGGTTGCCCTTTCAACCCTATCGTTAAATAACTCTTCTTTATGTCAGTCACCATTAAACTTTTTTTGATACCAAGTGGAAGTGGTATTATAACATTAACCTCTGATAGTCTGTTTCCATGACTACTTCTCAAGACCCGCTTCATTACCAGCATTTGGGGCTAGATAAGATACATGCAAAAACCATCAACATGAAAATCAAATCTACATCCTTGTAAAAAAATGGGAGGAAAAAAATATCCACAAATTGAAACAGACTGTAGGATACCTCATTCCTGCAACATGATTATCTTGTCATGAACAACAAAAAGATAAACCAAGAGAAATGTAATTCTTGCCACATTTTGACAATGAAATCTTTTGCATATTCTATGAACAATTGATGAAAAAAGTCAGCTAAAGCTTGTCAGCATCAGGATTATAGTAAAACATAAAGGAACCGCTCCAACACATATATAATCCTAAACATAAGTATCTATACATATAAGTATTTATTGAGGACATTGTATTTTATGAAAATATGGAAGTCAAATCTTTGAAATAACACAATTTATGGTACCACTGCCTTATGAATTCCATTCATTTGACTATTTACGAAGTCCATTCAGGAATTTATTCAAAGTTCAAAGTTCAAACAATTGACATGTAGCCTAAAAAACTCAGATTTGAAAAGGAGATAACCCAAAGATGTAGAGTATATATCTCACATTTATATATCCTAATTTCTAGACATTGAAATGACACTTTTTAGCATACTATTGTGAATTCAGCCCAAAATGCTAGAAAAAAATATTGATGGTTATTTGGCTAATATAGAAGTTTTATACATGCATTTATTTAAATAGTTAGCTTGCAATGTCAAACATATCTAAGGATGCACACAATACATTGCATATTTAGTGTTGGTGTGTGTAATTGAGACAATGAAGTCCAACATTAATAGTTTGCCTACAATATGCACTAGTAGAATAGGTGAACAATAGTATTGTAGGTATGTGTTATGAATATATGTATTGCAGGCCAATAAGAGTATGGTTGGAACATTCATTTCCAACCCTTCCAATTTTGCCTATAATTTTCACTGGTCTAATAGGTGAACAATAGAACTGTAGGTGTGCATTCTGTATCACTTACCTAAATCCAACACCTTCAGCATAGAAATTTCAAAGAATATGTCTAGAACTGGTAGGTAATTTGCAAAATGAAAGAGTTGGCTTGATTGTTTCTGGAAAAGACTAGATTCTTAAATTGTTCAATATAAATTCATTACACTTTTCCAAGCTTAGATGGAACAAAAAGGAACCAAGCTAGAAGGTTATTTAAAGAATCCTTACTTAGCTAAGGTAAAATGTTAACCCTTTTTTGTCAAAAAACATAAATGTAAAAGCTTTAAGAAATCCAGTGAAGGGACTGTAGAAATGTTCTTATCAAACCACTAATTTAAACAAAGCTAAGAAATATTGTTTTGTAGAAGAGATATTCATGGTCAAATTAACAAGAAAGTGACCTTTTAGCATAGTTAATGCACTAGTGCTCATGTCATAGTGTCCCAGGGCATGCTAGGGACTACATGGAGTGCTCATGTACATCTAGAGAAGAGGTGGGGAGACATCGAGCTATAGTCAGGAGGACTACAAGCGATGAGGGGTAGATACTTGAGGTACCCAACCTCTTGGATTATACCTTGCTACAAGAGCCCTGAAGAGAGAGTAGTAGTACTGGTGGATGTGGGTAGAGACGGATGCGGATGAAGCAGCAGAGAGTGCTACAGTGTAGGTGTCCCTGGGCAGCGCGAGGCTAGCAAGCTGCAATAGTGTGAGCCCTAGTTGCAGTCACAAAGGAGCCCTAGCTGTAGTTATGAAGGGAGACCTAGATGCAGTCTTGAAGGAGATCTAGCCACAATCGAAAAGGAAGCCCTAGCTCTAGTAAAAGGCAGCCCTAACCACAGTCAAAAGGAGGCTTAGCCACAACAAGTGAGAGGCCTAAGACGCAGTATAGAGAGAGGCGTAAGATGCAGTCAAGTGAGGCATAAAGATGCAGTCAAGAGAGGCTAGATACACAGCAAAAGGAAGGCTCTTATCCACAACAAAGGAGGCCTTAATCCGTAGCAAGAGGGAGGCCCTTATCAGCCATCAAGAAGAAGCATATAGCTGCAGTCACGGAAGGTCTAAAGCAGCACTCAGAGAGGCCCTAGACGCAGTTAAAGGGAGGCCCTAGCCACTGCAAGAAGGATCCATAAGACAACAAGAAAGAAGCCCTAGAAGCAACATGGAAGTCTTATGTTTTGCTGTAGGTACAACGTGTGAAAGAGATGTTGTTTCGAGTGTTGTTCTTGGGTGCTCTTGTAGGGAGAAGGGCCGAAGTTTGAATTTTAAGATCACAACAAGAAGAGGCATTTAACATGGGTTAAATAGGGTTTTTCTGTAGCTATTCCAGGAAGAATGAAGGGTTGAAAAGAGGCCAAGTATCTTGCTTGAAGCTTCAACTAAAAGATGAAACTCAACTAGAGGATGACTTAGCTTAATAAAGTTCATGATGGCCTTTTACAATCATATACTTATGAGCAAACCCAACTCTTATTATTGGGACTTATCCTATTGTCCTAATAGGTGGGATATAGAGGACCAATACGATCTCCCTTTCTCCATTGCATTCCTCCCGCCTTGAAAATCAAAAGGGGAAATAATGAATTTCATATACACATACTTAATAGATATATATTCCCAATCTCTTTCCATCTACTAGTTGCACCTACTTGAGCTAGGTTCAAGCAATTAGTCAATCCAGAGCATGCATATCCCTACTTATTCTCCACACGCCTCTGGGTGGATCTCTCTATCCCTGTAGTGCCAGTAAAAGGGTTTGGGTATGGTAAGGGATGCTAGCTAGTTTTTTGAACCTTTGTATTTACATCTATTTTCACTTGGCCTTACCCCACTCTCATCTCTATGTATTCTCAATTTAAACCAACTACACAATCATAAACTTTGTTCTTGTGTGGTATCTCAAAATACTTTTCAAACATAAAATTACAACATACTGTCACGAGGAGACTAATCATGGTTTAACAGATCAAACTTCACATCTTACATTAACAATTTCCTTTTACGTGATGCTAGTCTTCTGCCCAGGCCTTGGAACCATGCCTAAAGGGGTATACTACATGACCGAGGGTTTGCACTGCCAGTAAACTTAATTATAACTAATTATGAGAACAAGATAACATTGATTATATACCATATTGCTTAAATTAAAGATTAGCTTCTTGTATGAATTACAGTGCACTGATAGAAACAGAGATAGTTTCCAAAAAAAAGCACCCAAAAAGTAGAAAAAGTCATAGGAGACACTTATTTCGCTTCTTCAGTGCTAGTCTTTGAAGATGTCCACCACCATCATCACTTCACATTCATCCTCCTACACCTCAAGAGTTGCAGGTACCACTTTGCCCCTGTTTCCTGAAATCTCTCTGATAAGAGTCTCTCCAACTCCTCACCATTTTCAACAGCTTCCATCATCAACTTCCAGTCTTTAAAATCAAATCGAAAAACAAATTGGCTGTAAGAAGCTTCTCCAGATGCCATTTTGTAGCTTTGGGAGCATTTTTGGGGACACCAAAATGTTTTCCATTTTCATCGACATTTATTTCAACTCTACCATCTTTTACTAGAAATGATAACGCAAAGATGTTTTCTACTGTCTGGGAAAATGATATTCTATTTAGAACCAAATTCTCTAATTTGGCTTGCTTTTGTTTTCGCAAAATGTTAAATATGCTTGCCATATTCTTGTATGTTTTTGACTTTTAATCTTGCGGGGACTCTTTTAGTGCTTCAGGTTGAGTGCTTTTTATCGGCTTAGTCTGTTTTCTCTGTACTATAGCTTTCCTTTGCTTGGGTTCATTATTCATTGGTCCAAGCATAGTGCAAATTCCTGCCACATGCTGGAAAATAGAAGCAGCTAAAAGCCCAATATTTCTCCATGATATTTGGGTTTGATCTTTGTTTCCCTCCAAAGACCTGCTTCCATATGCCTGGTCACTATAGTTTCTTAGAATATCACTACTAATAAAATCAATTGGAGTATCACCATCATTGCTTTGTGATCTATTAACAGTAGTGAGGAGTGTGGATATGAGATCAAAGAGTATATCAACATCTGTAACTTGCTCATGAGGTCTTTAAACAAAATTTTGCAAGATTTCCACTTTGCTAATTATAGCCTCAAATTTGCCAGATTCCACTTTTAAAATATTTTCTCTCTCCTTAGCAATCGAAGTCTTGAGGGGATGATAATGGTACCTTAATATACAGTGTTGCACCATACTCTGATTGTTACCACTAAATGTAGTAGCATCTTCTTTCTTTCTCAGGGGCTTACTGTGGCCTTGTTATGATCCTTTTACCCCACGAGAGGAATCTTCCAATGTCTGACTCAATGTTTCTTCCTCTATAACTCTAGCTTGGGTACCAAGCCTTCTACCCATCCTTTCTATCACTTGCTTTTGGAGTTGATAGAAATGAAAATATTCAACCAAAGCTAGAAGGAAGGGCTTGAAATTGAGATTTTTGATTGAAGAACTATTGCAAAATGGAAAGAAAGAAAGAAAAGATTATCGTGTTGCATTGAAATGAGGGAGGGCAGGGAGTTGTGATTTCCCCTACCTTGAGAAGTCTTCTTTGTAATAGAAGAGGGATGAAGGCCCATTATAGTGGATATAAAGTCCCAAGACATATGCATTGTCGAATGAAATGCATAAGTGCAGTGTGCCAATTAAGCATGAGGATTGGGAGAGGTGACACATGTGGGAGAGTGGCCATATTATTGAAGAATTGTTTACATTGAGGAAGGACACCATTTGAATATGGTAAGAATGTCAATTCTAACGTGGAGAGTTTCCAATACCACTTTCTCATCTACATGAGGGAGTTTACAATTTTTATATCTTTGTCTCATTCCCATGGTGAATATATTAGTGTGAGGATCCACAGTTTCATGATCCATATGTTGGATGCTTTACTGAACTTGAGCGTTATAAGGAAATCTCTTAAGATATCCAGAACGTCTTAGAAATTTATTTGAACAATTATTGTCTTGCAACAATTCTTATTGATGATAAATTGCTTAGTAATGTACACATGGATAGAAGAGTGTGACTGATGGCATGGATACTCGGCCTTTCGGGTCGAAATGGTCACCTCTAAAGATAATATTTGGAATATCCTTTGAGCATTTATTTGAGATGGCATCCAAGAAGTTGGAGTGAAGACATCAAGGAACTCTATATTTTGACATATTCCAGCTGAATCGCCAAACATGCAAGAGAAACTTAAACCAGGGGTTATATAAGTAATAGCCCCAGTGTATGGGAAATCCAGGCTTTTAGAGGAATATTTCCACATTTAATAATTGGATGAGGATGAATATTTCTGTTACACTATGTGTTGTTATTGATATGTTTGGACGTTTTGGGTGAACACTTGGCCCATCTTCAAGAACATCCAATAACGTTCGAGTCCAAGATAGATTTAAAGAGATCATTTATCAAATTAGTTGTCTACCTATGAAAGACAATCAAGTTTTGGAAGAGATACATCATAGTACTATAAAAGCAGATTGTGGACCATGTTAGAAAATGGATCAAAAAGGTTTTCAGAATGTCTGCTAAAATTTGACATTTAGCATTGTCTTAGCATTTTCTTATCAACTTTCATGGAGGAAAAAAGTGATAGGAGAAACTTGCACAATAATGGCGGCCACTAGAATGAGAAACCCAATGAATTAGAAAAATGGAATCTGTTGCTATGATAACACATGGGAAGATACTTATTACTTTAAATATGGTTGTACAGAAAAAATAGTTTTTGCCTTTGAGTATAGTTGATGTATCGTAATGTAGCGGTTGTTTCCTTGCTGCAATAAAACAAATATATATCCATCTCAAGGTGAAAGAATAACACTAGTATACCTTCGAATGATATGGGCTATGTGTTGTGCTCAACAACTAGGAACGTCTTTATCGGTCATAGTGCGATGAAGCGATGGGTTCGGATTTTCGTGCCCGTGCTATCAAAGTATATCGATACAAGTGATGAAAAACATATGTTCAATTCCCTAGAACATATCTTATTTTCATTACCTGTCCAGGATAAATCCACGGCCATAGTTGAGAAATGTAATCAAAAGAAAATAAATATGTAGTTTATTTAAACAAATGTGGCGTGAGCAGAAAACATATGCACCAAATTACAAAATGCAAAAGTCAAAGTTCTGTATAAAAGTTTTAAATTAAAAAAATTTCAAACAGTTGCTAGGAAGTTTAACGAATGCAATTGCCCAACACTCATCCAATGGCCATTCGAGGAGGGTCGAAGCCATCCATCAATGTGAAGAGATCTATAAAAGCAAACAGGGACTTTGAAGAAGGGATCCCTGATTTTTCATACCCAAATGTTGCCCGATTATTGAGAAAGGACCTGATGAGTTAGTGAGGGTTTCCCTTTTGTTTTTGTTTCAATCTATTTTCATGCTTAGATTTTTGCTAATATGATGTCATTGGTGGACCTTAATATACGGCGCTGCACCATACTCTACTTGTTACCACTGCATGAGGTAGCATCTTGGTTCTCTCTCGAGGGCTTACTGTGGCCTTGTTGTGATCCTTTTACCCCACGAGAGGAATCTTGTAGTGTTTGACTCAATGTTTCTTCCTCTTTAACTCTATCTCGGGTACCAAGATTTCTACCCATACCTTCTATCACCTTCTTTTGGAGTTGAGAGCAATGCAAAAATTCAACCAAAGCTAGAAGGAAGGGCTTGAAATCTATGTTACTAGAAACTAGAAAGGGGAAACAAAATGAGAAACGACAATGAGACCAGAAACAGATTTTGGAGATTTCACATTCAAGAAACGAGGAGAGAGAAAAACAAGACAAATATGAAACATACAACCAAGCATTTGTTTCACATTCAAGAAACGAGGAGAGAGAAAAGACAAGAAAAATATGAAACATAAAACCAAGCATTCATCATTAACATTCTCGAATACTATGGTTCATAGGTAGTTGCTCATAGGCTTTAGCTGCTCACATTGGCCATTCCTTAATATTTATAGTGATAAAAAAAGCTTCCATTTCTCACATAAGCCATTCTTAAATACCCATGTTTGATCCTCTAGGCTAGCAAATACAATAGTGAAGAAACACTTGGCACCGAATTCAAGTTTGATTTAGCCTTTGCATTTTTCGGATGAGTACATGATCCCACATACATCGTATATATTCTTGGATGTGACATGAGTGGACCTAAAATTTGGGATCTATTGTATCATTTTCCACACAGTTATTGGGTTATTGTTTTCATGGTTGGGTAACAAGATGGTGGAGATTGAGTTGATCTCCATTGGATATAGAGCCAAAAATAGAAAGTTGTCTCGAACTATTGCCACTTGCAGAACCATAAATACTACAACATGTGTTTGAAGACAAAATCTAAAGAGAAAACTTTCAAAAATTTATCTTTAATCCACTATAATAGAAAACTAATCTTTATAATAATAAAAATAATATATTTTAAAAGTATAGTTGAACTAGATATTAAATTGCTAGTTTGTGAGAAAAAAAAATTAACTAAATTATTTAACTACTAATTTATAAAAGTATATATAAAATATCTATACACATTACTAATTTATAAAAGAGATATGATCCCTTTAGGGTGTTGGTATATCCGAAATTAAGATGGATGTAAGGTAGTATATATTATTTACCATAATTATTGTTAAAGTGTATAATGGCTATCTCATATTTGTATTTGCATTGATTAAATGATTGTTATATGTAGTCATGTTTTATATTAATTATTTTAATGCATCATATATATGGTTTTGTATTGTAAATTTATTTTTATGTTAAATTTTAATAGTTAAATTTAGTTATTATTCCTTGATATTAGTTATTTTTTATTAATTTTCATTTTATTCTGTTGGATCCATTAAAATTTGTTATCTGAGTCAATGTTCCAATTAACAAGTGTGGTTGATCAATATAAATAAGTGAAATAAATTATTAAATTGTGATTTTTTTTTAATTTCTACCTAGTTAAATATTATATATAAATATCACTTGTGGATATAACATACCAAACCATTCATATTTAGTTGTTAAATATGATTATGTTAAAATAACTTTAAAAAAAATGTTATCACCCATGTTTAGAACTTACCAAACCATTCTTTTTTAGTCCCTAGATTTGTTTATGTTAAAATATCTTTTGAAAAATGTTATGGCCAATAGTTTCATTATATTTCATGGTTTTGTAATTTATATCATTTTATTTTCTAGTTTTTGCACATGGTTTTATTAGAGTCCATGGTTCTGTATTTAATATTTATTTAATTTATTAGTTTTTTCTCATCAATTTTCTTTGATAAATTAAAACAAGGCAGAGAGACCCTGAAGTCTTGAAAATAAATGTCATTATCTAGGTATTTTATTCTAGGCCCCTCTTAATATATTTTTGGTTGTTAGATTTTTGTGCCAAGAGACCCTTTCCACTTGGGGAATATGTTATAATATTTGACATTTTAACTTAGTCAAAATAAAACAAAATCAAATCAAATAAAAAAATTAAAAAACATAAAATTCTCGAGTGCATAGTTTTTTCTTGCCCATGGTTTTTTCCCATGGTACTCCTAACCCATGGTTTTTGTCCATGGTATTTTTGTGCAATGTATCTTATTCAAAGGCTAATAACTAAAGCAACCTAGATCCATTTTAACTATGATCAAGAGTTGAGAGGATTAAATCTCTTCACTTAAAGAGGTTTGGAGAGAGAGAGAGAGAGAGAGAGAGAGAGAGAGAGAGAGATTTGATCTCTCTTGATGCTCAAGAGAGATAGATCTACGCTGGTTATTTATAAATGAAGAGGAGTATTTTCTTGTAGTAATGCTCCTACTTGTTTTGTATTTAAAATTTATTAAATGATGAATTTCTATTTTGTATTTTTATTTTTGAGACTTGTTTATTTTTATAAATTTACAATTATTTCTATCACTATTTTTATGTAATTATGAAACTTTCCATATTTATGATAGTTGAAATTATGTTTGTATTATAGATATATTAATAAATAGCTTGTTGCTCTTAAGTTTTATTATTGCAAATTACCTAACATAATCTCTCTTATCACCGTTGAAAAAAATATTTATGGGATAAAACTATTAATGGGATGGATAATAGATAATTATTATTTTTTATATACTAAATTAATGTCTTTGGCTGATGATATTTAATATTATAGATAGTCTAATAGTTGATAAAAGTTTCTATAGGATGGTTTTATCAAAATCCTTTTCCAATCATTTAAGAGGTTATAAACCAGACCAATGGCAAAAAAAATATTGTGTCCCAATGTTTATATAAAATAATTAATTAACTAGAAAAATTAACTAAAT
>APFE031366878.1:1201-73014 GCA_000404065.3 Pinus taeda
AATAGATGACTATCATTATGGTTCCATTCTCGTTGTACTTGTAATGGTTGATGTTGAATTATATCCTTTCTGACTGATGTATAATTGGATATATTAGATTTCACACTTGTGTTTGTGTTGTTCTCTTTCCATCGATTTTGCACCTCAACCCTAGGACATCTAGTGGCCGTGTGTGTCGAGCCTCCCATTTGAGTTTTTGGGTTTTTTGATCATCCGGTTAACCTTGTGATTGCTTTTCACGTTTTCTTCAGTGATTGTTGAAGTGTTTTTGAGTGATTTCCGAACAACTTGCTCTTGTTTGCTTGTATTTCATTCTAGCTTTGTTTGAGCTTAGATCACATAGCTTGTGCGAAGCCTTGTTTTCCTTTTGATTTGGAGAACTATTTTAGTGTCTTGGGATTTCATTGTCCCTTCATTGAGTGAATTCGCTTCTTTGCTCAGTGTTATTATCTTTCAAAATTCATTCTAGTGCATTGTGTTTGTAGGAAGGAAAATCAAATAATCTCTTTTGCATTTAATAGTGAATGGAATAGAACTTTTCGTTATTTGCATTATTGAAAAGAAAAAGTTTTGTTTATTTGCCATTAGCTGCATTAGGGTGTTTGTTTGATTGTGTTCATTTTGTTTGATTGAAACTCTTAACCTTCTCATAGTTAGTATTCATCGAACGAAATGGCTTTCTTTCGCATGTAGCTTGCATCTAGGAAATTGTGGAAGATCACATATGGTAGGGCCTTAAACTGAAACTTAACTAAAAGATCAACCATAAAATAAACCGAATTAACTTAAAAATGCATTGGAACATAACGCAAATATTCTAGAGGTCTAGGATAGAGACGTGCTCCGGCGTCGTTAAACCTAGTCATCTTTGTTCTCACATTAAGGTTGGGTGATTCCTCCTGGTGTGGTTTGATTGTGGTCTAGTACAGACTTGGGCTCCCACGTACCGTCACGTATATATGGGGAGACTCCACTAGGTTATCACCCTCGATCCATAGGAAGCCGTGTTTGCTGCCTTACAAGCCGTAACGCACTGAACATAGCATTCGGGAAGATTGACTGCAGTACGGAAAGTCCTTGGTTTTCATACGATTGCCAAGGTGTATAAGTAGTTTTACGGATTGTCTGGTAAACCCCTTGCCTAGTTTCTCCAGCGTAGTCACTTTTTGATCCTTTTCGGACTCTGTAAAAGAAAAGGCTCTATAGAGAATTTGTCACTTCGGGCTCTCAAAACATTCGAAGGCGACTAGAGTCACTTTTTGTCCTTTTCTTGACTCTTAAAACATGAAAAGGTCAAGTTGTGTCCTGATGTCATAAAAGTTTATTCAGCCACGATAACATTTACCTTGGTAGATCTTGTTTGCGTTTATTTTTGAGTAGGGTCTCTTATCGTTAGTTTGCTTAGTGTCTTTGTTTGATCATCCTCGCGGATCCATCGACTCCGTCTCCTGTCCCAAGTGACCAAGGGTCTCCATCTTCTGTTGCCCCTGAGACACCGGTTTGTGACGCTCTTCCTATTGTTCCGAGCATCCAACCATTGAACTCTCGAGCTCTAGAGGATGAGCTTTACGACTTGTTTTGGAACCCTGTTTGGGAACCCTATGAAGAGGACTTTCCCACCACTCCTGTTGGTGTTGCGTCTCCAATGGCTTCTTCCAATATGGAGGATACCTCTCTTGTGTCGAGTGGGATGCCCGTCATGTCGAGTATTGATACTCCCATTTCGGCTACATCCCCAATCATCTCCACGCCCTACACCGTCACACCTCTTGGTGTCACGGTGCCGGCGCACTATAGATCCTTGAGGGATGCTATGAACTCCGCAGCTTCCTCTTCTATGTGGGATCAAAACATCGTCCCTACCACAGGACTGTTTGTTTCCCAAGTTCACCATACTGCTGTTACAACAGTCCCAACCAATCCGACCGTCTGTGTCGCGTCGTCAACTCCAGTTGTTGGTGCCGTTACAGCATCTTCTGCTGTCACTTCTGCTGCAGGCCCATCTCGAGGTCCAGCACAAAGTGGTCAATCGACACATACTGCTAGAGTTGTGCACCCCGCAAGTGGTGCCCCTCCTTCTTCCGATCATATGACGGAAGAGGAGGCATATTCTCAGTACTTACATAATGTCCAGAACCCAGGTGGGCAAGGCCCGTATTATGATCCTGAGAATCATTATTTGTATACCTCCTTGCCTGAAGAGCCTTATGTTGAGGCTTCCATTCCGTTGAGCGTGGCTTGGGGTGCCACCGGATATGGCGGCGGCCAGTACCATTAGGGTCAAGGAAAACCATCTTAAGGACCACCCTACCAGGGTCAACAGCCTTACTCGTAGCCTAATCATGGGCAGCAGTATTATGGCCAGAATTACCCAGGTCAACAAGGAGGCCCGCAAGGACAACCCTGTCAGGGACAACCTCTAGCCTTCAGTGGTCCGTCTTTCACATATCTTGGGAAACCTTCTGGAAACCCGGGACAACCCAATGCTCAACAAGGACAACCTGGGACCCAACAAGGCTACCCTTCGGGGCAACCTTATGGGAACCAGGGACAACCTTATGGTCAACAAGGTCAACCCGGAAACCAGCAAGGCAACCCTTTTGGGCAAGGGGGCCAGCCTTACGCACAGCAAGGCCAACCTACCACTCAGCAACCATATGGTCTCCAAGGACAATCCTCGGTCGCGCAAGGGCAGCCCCTCGCTCAGCAAGCTTGACCTTCTGGACGAACGGGGCCGTCTCAGATCCGACCAGGACAACCTTCCAGCCAGATGGCCCAACATGCAGGCGGGCACCAATCCCGGCCTCCTCATTCAGGTGGGTATCAATCCCAGCCTCCTTATTCAGGTGGGTATCAATCCCAGCCTCCTTATTAGTGGGTTCAATCCAACCTCCTTATTCAGGTGGGTATAATCCCAGCCTCCTTATTCAGGTGGGTAACAATCCCAGCCTCCCTTATTCAGGTGGTATCAATCCCAGCCTCCTTATTCGGGTGGGTACCAATCCCAACCCCCGTATTCAGGTGGGTATCAATCCCAATCTGGTCATCAAATGTCGCCTGGTTCCCAGGCTCAGTATGGATACCAGCAACCCCAGGGGCAAAATCAATATACCCCGTATCAAAATTACCAACAGCCGCAAGGTAACCCTTATCAAAATTATCAACAACCTGCTGGCCAGTATGGTAACCAATGGGGCGCTGGGGGGCAGAACCAGTATCAGCAACCCAGTTCTGGAAACAACCCTTACGGACAAAATCCTTTTGGACAAGGCCCTTTTGGACCTGGTCCATCGGGACAAGGCCAATGGGGGCAATCAGGAACTGGATGGAATTCTGGCTCTACCTCGTATTCGGGACAAATGTCCTTTAACCCGCAACTACCATTTCTAGTGACGTTAGAACTGCCCGATGTGTCGAAGTTAACAAATGATCCCATTTTACATAATCCACAATGGCCACCAGTTCCAACTGAGATACCTAGTGACTGTCCCAAATTCGACGGAAAAGCCGCAGAGGACCCTCAAGCTCATGTAATGACGTATCACTTATGGTGTTCATCCAATTCATGGCTCGATGACTCGATTCGGCTTCGCCTCTTTCAGAGGACTCTCATTGGTTCTGCCGCTAAATGGTATTATGAATTGACCTGCGCATCATTTCAAGATTTCAATTCATTGGCCATGGCATTCCTTACTCACTTTTAGTTATCCATTCGGTACGAGACCGGGACTCACCTCCTTACGTCTCTTAAGTAGGATACAGCTACGCATATCTCTGATCATATACATGAATGGAGAAGGCGTCGCAGGTTGATCAAGTTGTGGATTCTTGATCAACTCCTCACCAACTGGTTCATGACTTCCTTTGTCCCTAAGATTGCACGGGACATTGCTATGGGAGCTTGTGTAACTGAAGAGCAAGCAATCGCGCGCACTCAGTACCTGGACTTAGTTTACTCTCAGTCTGGTACCTTGTATGAGTATTTGCCGGACGCCCCAAGGCCCGACACATCCAAGGCTCTGCCCAAGCCATCTGTCGATGGAGTCATTGGCTCTATGAATTAGGCCTCTAAAAAATCATCATCGAACCTTGGGAAGCAAAAGTCAAGTGCATCCAACGAAAACACTTCTTAGGGTGGTTTAAATTCTGGTAACACTTCCGAGGTCAATGCCGTTCAGTCCACCACGGCGGGCAAGGCCTCGAAAGGAAAGAAAAAGGAAAAGGGGAAAGGGAAAAAGAAAATCCGAGCAACCCAAAAACAGGAATCCTCTAACCTCCAGCCGAGAAGGAGCTAAGCGCAAACCAAGTATCCTGCCTAATTTGTGAGGAGGATCACTATACTAAGATGCTACCAGCGGTCCAAGTTAGTCGTTTGTTGAAGGGTCTCTGGGGTCCCCTGCTGTCTTAAAAGAACCCTTTCCCCTTCAGAAAACTCAAATGGTGGCGAATCCTCTTCTTCTACCTCGGTTCCCAGGTCTCATGGCTGTATCTATTCCGTTCATGTACGACTCGAGCAAAGGAGTATCCGTCGTCCGCCGGGAAGGAGCCAGAGGTTCCCTCAAGTGCTCCTTCGTCCAGCTCTGGTCCCCTCCATATCGAGAGATCGAGTACTGAGACGACAATCCGATCCCCTCCCAAAGGGGTACTCAAAAGATCTTCTTATAATCCGAATGCTCGTGCTGCCTAGCACTATAGCATCGTAGAGGACTTAGCGCAGGCTCCGTCAGCTATGTCCGCCTTAGAGGTTCTTCAGAGCTGCCCCCCTAGAGGAAGTCCCTGCTATCGGCCATCGGTGGCATCGACCCTGCGGACTCGGATCTGATCACCTTCGACCTCGAGAGCCATGTTCCTCGACTGCCTCATCAGATCGGTTTTCTCATTCAAGTCGTCATCAATTCCAAAAAGATCCATCGTATAGTTATTGATGAAGGTGCATCAACCTGCATCATGTCTATTGCGTGTTAGAAAGCGATCGGGTCCCCGACTCTGAGTTAGTCTCCAACGACCTTGGAAGCATTCGATGGGAGAGAATCCCATCCTTATGGTATTCTTCAACGATTACCAATCACCGTAGAAGGGAAGACCGTGGAAGTAGAAGTTGAGGTTGTTCACGCAAATCTCACATATAACCTCCTTTTGGGCCTGAGTTGGACATACGCCATGCGTGCCATGGCTTCATCCCTCTTCCGTGTCATTCGTTTCCCTCATCAGGGGAAAATTGTCACGGTTGACCAGCTTTCTTTCTTCGCTTCCTCTTCTGAGGGGAATGTACCATTCGTTGAGCATACTGCTGTTCCGTTTGAGAGTGTGGGAGCTGGGCTTTTCAAAGACCCTACCCTCATGGGGTGTTTTCCCTCCCACCTCCGAGCCTTGCTTCACTTGCTTTGGTCTCGGCTCGCTCTGATCCTTCATTGCACTCTGTTGCAACCCTCGGTCCTTCCACCCACGGGGGCACTGATCTTCTAGCTTGTAAACCTCACTCGGCCGGGGGGCATGGGCAGATCATCGGTGCCGTTGATCATTTTATACAACAGGTCGAGCGATGCCTACATTATCTAGGCTGGTTATGCATCAGTGCGATAAGGCGAAGCCCTGAAAAGGGCTTGACTTGAATCAAGTATCACGCGAGCTCTTTATTTTAGTACATGCATATGCTTTTTAAGAGTGTGTTGTGTGTGTGCGTGTTTATTTAATTTTTATCTTAGTGTGTTGGCGTGGTTGCCGCTTATTGTGTCTTTGATTCTTGAACAATTGTCTGGATCACCTTACGTTGGTTTCGCTGATGGTGCTTCCCGTAGGATTCGCAATCTGTCATCTGCGGCATGGGTGATCTACGATCCTCATGGTGAGTTAGTAGATATTCAAGGAGTGTGTCTAGGTTGTACAAAGAATAATGTGGCTGAATATAGTGCTGTAATTGAATTATTAGCTGAGGCGCTTAACCTTGGAATCCGCTCATTGGTTGTAAACTTAGATTCGCAACTTGTAGTCCACCAGCTCAACGAACGATATTCCGTCAGAGATCATCGCATTTTAAGGTTGTATACGTGTTAAGTTATTGGAAAGAGATTTTGATTACATTACTTATCATCACATTCCAAGAAGATTAATGTAGTAACCGATGCATTGGCTAACTATGTATTGGACAGACATTTGCATAATATGTAAATCAACATAATACAGGAAGCATAAGATATAATAAAAACACCATGTATATATATATATATATCGTGTGGCGCACTGAGGTGCTCAAAAAATAGAATGTACATGTATGGATAGAGTCTGTGTTCTCCGTACATCTGAGACACATGTCTCTCAAAAAATATGCAGAAAATAAAGCCTAGGAGTCTAAGCACGGTGGTGCTCATGATAGCACATCACCGCTCGCACCAATCGTCTCAACAGACGATGGATGCGAGTCGGCACCCATACTATATGCCTCTGGTAAGCGAAAGGAACATCTGTCAATTTGGCATAACTGAGAATCCCTTGGGCAAGCCCCTCGAGATTCTGAATCAACTCCTCCCCCACGACACCTCCTGCCTGTGGGTCGGCTGCGTGTTGGCCTCTTCGCACTGTAGGGGATAGCCCGGCTGGTCGCTCTGGGCCCACATTTGCATACACATATAATCATCATTAGAACAGGCATGTATTTAAAAAGACAAAAAAATAAAAAACATCAAAATCAAGGAGTGCATACCTAGCTCCTCCTCCCATTCCTCCCCCTCTGGTAGTGGAAGGTCTGGGTCTCCCATGAAACTAGTCCCTGCATACGGCCAATCTTGGATCACGATGATCTGTCATCGAAGCCATATGAAGAACTCGGGATGCCACGACATCTCCTGGCCTCCTCCTCCTCTGGGAATCAATGCCGCCCAGCGAGCCATTCTAGGCTCTTGTGGCAATGGATCTGCCACCACAGCTCTCTGAATCTGGAAGAGTGGTATTCGCTCTAGGAAGAACGATACCACGATGGAGCAATATGCAAACTGTTTCATCTCCGCTCACTTGCAATTGGTGAGATACCTCTTAATGTTAGTAGTCACCACTGCAGCCTAGTTAAAAACGGTCAGACTGAGGCATTCAGTCGCTAGGATCAGGTGGTTCTTGCTGGCCTCATGAGGCGCCTGTACCCCAGCTGCGCGTGTGATGGTGAAGAGGATGGCTTTCAGAGTCAAATCCTGGATGGTGGTGATTAACACCTTAGCACTCCGCTACCCGAATTGTGCTTCTGGGCACACTCGAGCTTTCACTTCACCAACCTTCTCCCTAGAAGGTCTACTACCTGTCAGAATAGGAACCGCCCCTCTCCGTGACAATCCCGTGATGAAGTACACATCAGAGACCTCGAGCTCCAAGGTCTGATTCCGTAGACGAAACACTTGGTCATCTACATCCCAAGCATCAATGATAAACTGCAACAACTCAGGTTGAGACCGCATGTATGATGTGAGGAAGAATTTCTTAAGGCCTCAATCCCTTAGGGCGTTCATGCACCCTTCATCCTCAATGGCTGAGGCATCCACAAAGTCATGTTCTCACTCTTTCCATACTGCCACCATTTTGACCTGTTTCCTGCACCCACAAGGACAGATTTTCCTTTATTAGGACATTGGACAAATTCTAATCTAGAGAAAGTTTAAATTAAACGGGAAAAAACATGTGAAAAATTGGGTCGCAGGGTTAGCGCGACTGTTCTTAAAACAGTCGTGCTAATGGCACGGCTCCCTTGGGTTTTTCACCCCATTAGCACGAGTCCACACCGGATACCCACACCAATGGGGCGAAGCCCTAATTTTGCAATTCCCCCTTTGCTGGGGCCCAATCAGGAACTAAATGAATTAAAAATGGTATGAAAATGGAGCTAAGGGAAGCGCCTCTTACCGTGAACTGACGAGGTCGCGAATGGTTGCACGGATTGGTCGTAATCGCCGCCTGAAATTTGCCTCACAAATGGACTCTTTTCACTCTTCAAGAGGTAAAATGGTAAAAGTAATATTAATTTTACATTTTCACCCTATTTATAAGCTTTTTAGCTCATTTTTTGGTTTAAAAAGGTTATTTTTGAGTATTTTAATGTATTTTTGGTCGAAAATGGGTTTTACGTTTACTTCTTGTGCAACGACAGGTCTTTTACGCAGCTTCGACGGTGAAACGAGTTGTAATTTATACTTTTTCGGACTCGGTAAATACACGAAAAAGTCACTATGGAGTCATCTTTTAGCTCTTTTCTGACTCGCTAAACGTGAAAAGATTGCCAAGTTATTCCTCTTGACTCGTTAAACGTAAATAAGAGGCGGTCATTTTTAAACTCTTTTTCTGACCGTATAAAGAATGAAAAGATCGTCGGACCCTTGTCATTTAAGGTTCGTTAATGGAAACGAAACGACGTGATATCGGTCGTTTTTTTACTTTTTCAGATCGATGCCACTATTTACGAAAAGTACTCCTCGGTCGTAATGATCAGGCGGTTCTTTTGAGCATCGTTTTATACTTTTTCGGGCTTGAGAGACACAACTTTACGAAAAAGGACACCCTTGGAGTTTTCTTTTTGCTTTCTTTTCAAACTCTCTATACATGAAAAGACGCCAAGTTCTTCGCTTGTCAGAATCGTTAAAACTTAATGACATCGGATTCCGTCGAAATGACGCTCCTCAAGCATATGCTATCCCCGTCAAGCTTGTCATCCCAAAATAACTGGGGTACTCGCCATAAATGGTGGGGGAATAAAGGAATCATAATCATCGTCATCGATAGTATGTCGCTCTTGAACATGGCACTTTCTGCATTCGTGTCTGGGTGGGGACATCTCATCACGTTTCACATTTGCCTCCATGGGTTTGGGTTATCCTATTTGACCATTCATCTGCTCATCGTCTTGTCATCACGACCCCTGATCATTTGACCTCAAATACTACCAAATCCGTCATTGTGCCGCCGATATGTTCAAGAGAAGTTGGCCTTTGCAAGAATACTCAACCTCCCTCCGATATCTCACACAAAACATATTGCCTCTTTCCGTCTCGTGTCGATGATGTGGGAAACATTATGGCCCACCTTCGATCAAGATCTTCCTGTCGACTTCAGCTCATTACCCAGGAAAGTGACCTAGAGACACCCTTCAGGTACCTTGGAGCCTGCATGCCTCAATGGCAGGTTCTTTGTGTTCGACGCGAGGTTTTCATCATTGGCCTCCGATCGGATGATTCTACGGGTGTTCGACACCGGCTCATTGATTCGCATGTTGTGGATTGTACCTATAGTACCTTGAGGACTGTCGTCATTATTGGTGGCACCTCTCGCGTCTGTTAACAGTTTTTATCATTGACTTGTAATCAGACGATGTTCATGCATGTTCGACTTCGACTCCTATATTCACATGCTTGAACTTGTACTGTGTTCGGGTCGAGTTGGAGCGCAAGACCCCGGATTGTGCATATTTACATCCGGGTTGCATTTTGTGGATTTTTGTAATCCTTACATGACTCGTTCATTGGATGGCTGCGACCATACCTAAGTCCATTCATAGATCCTCATCGGATGGTTGCGTCCATGCCTGGGATCCAGTTTTATACTCTGTTACGGATGGCTGCACCCATACCACACATATATCATGTACTTGAGATATCAGTTGTAACTCTTTTCGCAAGTTCTCCGGCGGCAGTGTTTCAGTCACGCATGTTCTTGTAAAGCACTTCACCCCTCTCTCTCTCGGACCTCATGCTTTAGGGGGCATCTGTTACACAATAATTTGTCACCGTTTGTCACCGTCCCTATTATCCCTCTCCCGCATCTTGAAGGACCCATTCCGGGACTTGTGAGAAGTGACAAGACTTGAAACCACTTGCCTTATTCACCTCTAAACATGAGCTTCATATGCCCTTAAGACATCTCCTGCTCATTGCCCTTAAAAACAACCCTTTTTGCATTAGCGCTGGTGCCCTGTGTTATGTCCGCGCCAATGGGGAAAATCCTAATGAAATGGTGCGCCATTAGCGCTCTGTCCCAGAGTTGCAATCGCGCCAACCATTTTGGGCAAAGATTTGAACTAATCAAACCTCCAAAGGTTCTATCCAACTCATTCACCAAACTGATTCCAAGTTGAGTGAGGATGGTTTGGCTTCGAATCTCCTTGGATGGAAAATAGTTTGCCACCATTCCATGGAAGTTTCCAAGTGATGAAGCCAAATCCATGATTGTGGGGGATTGACCTTATCTCTTCCTTTTCCTCTATAAAAGCTTGTCTCCATGGCTTGAACAAGCTAGTCCTAGTTCTAGTTCTAGTTCTAGTTCTGACTCTTATGGCAATACTTGTGCTGAAAGGAAGATATCAAAAGATTGGAGTTGCAAGAAGCCTTGTTTGTATCCATAAGGCTTTACCTAAGTGTTACATAGTAATTTGTCACCGTTTCTCACCGTCCCTGTTACCCCTCTCTTGCATCTTGGAGGACCCATTCCGGGACTTGTGAGAAGTAACAAGACTTGAAACCACTTGCCTTATTTACTTCTAAACATGAGCTTCATATGCCCTTAAGACATCTCCTGCTCATTGCCTCTAAAAATAGCCCTTTTTGCATTAGCGCGGGTGCCCTGTGTTGTGCCCGTGCCAATGGGGAAAATCCTAAACGAAGGGTGTGCCATTGGCGCTCTGTCTCAGAGTCGCAATCGCGCCAACCAGTTTGGGCAAAATTCTCAACCACTCAAACCTCCGAAGTTTCTATCCACGCCATTCATCAAACTGATTCCAAGTTGAGTGAGGATGGTTTGGCTTCGAATCTCCTTGGATGGAAAGTTGTTTGCCACCATTCCATGGAATTTTCCAAGTGATGAAGCCAAATCCATGATTTTGGGGGATTGACCTTATCTCTTCCTTCTCCTCTATAAAAGCTTTTTCCCATGGCTTGAACAAGCTAGTTTGGGTTCTAATAGCTCTGACTCTTGTGGCAATACTTGTGCTGAAAGGAAGACATCAAAAGGTTGGAGTTGCAAGGAGCCTTCTTCGTATCAAAGGCTTTTCCTAAGTAAGGATACTTTGTCACTAAAGAGAGAGAGAGCTTGTCCCTCACCCCTTCAAGCTTTTGCAAGACTTGTGTAGCTGAACACCCAGCCAAAGGAGGACTTGACGTTAGGACGCTGGTTGTATTCTCCTTTGTTGAATATTAATAAATAGATGACTATCATTATGGTTCCATTCTCGTTGTACTTGTAATGGTTGATGTTGAATTATATCCTTCCTGACTGATGTATAATTGCAATATATTAGATTTCACGCTTGGGTTTGTGCTTGTTCTCTTTGTGTGCAGGTGTCCATTGACGTGGATAGTGGAGGATCGTGACGGGCCAAGGGAAAGGAATGCGAGCGCCATCTCTTCTACGAACTAAAGCGTTGGATCTCAAGTAGGTCTTCATCACCCACTCTTTATTTTCAATTAGGAACTTGCGTGATAGCATTTTTTGATTGTTGCTAGACCCGTTTTGTGCTAGTAGGGATCGCCTCTATCTGTAGAGGGGATTTACCTCTCCAACAATTTGGCGACTCCGCTGGGGAGTTTACCTTGTTGTCTTGATTTGTAAACTTAGACGGAGTCTGAAACACAGCCAGATAGCCTTCGAAACACTATTGCTTTGCAGTAGTGAAGTAGATCAAAGCCGCTTCAGTCGATCTCCGGTCTGGCTTACAAACTAAAAAACTTGGAGTTTGTCTTGTCTCTTTGGTTTTTCTTTGATTGCTTGCTTAGATAAGCCTTTGGATCGAATTTCTTGCTACCCTTGTACTTTTTGACTTTCTTTAAGCTTGTGACCCAAGCCCTGGACTGCGTATTTTTCTTTTGAAATTAGCAAACTTTATTAGCGCGCTTTTTGCCTTCACAGTCGCGCTAGTGGCGCTTGTTGCTAACGGACAACCCGCGCCAATCCCTGTTTAGCGCGAGTTGCAGCCTGACAGTCGCGCCAGGCATTTTAGTTTTTGGTCCACTTTTTTGCTTGCTGTCTCAGCTTGGATTTTCATTTTGCCACATATTTTTCGACTGCTTGAGTGTGTTGGAGTCTTGTTTGACTGGTTTTGAGTCTCTCTTTTGAGAAATTCTTAATTTTATTTCCTTTGATCATTACTTGCAGGTTTGTCTCAGTCTCTTCACAATTTTGCGTCTTTTTGCTTTTGTTTTTGCAAAAAAATTTCCCCCTCATTCACCGGGGGGGGTAAATTGTGTATGAGTGTTAATCGCCTTTGAGTGTTTTTATTTTTTGATCTTTTAAACTCTCACCCAATTTTCTTGATTTGCACTTGATTGGTTCTTAAATTACATTAGAATCATCTTGTGTTTGAGAATTCTCTTGCATAGATCACACTTGCATAATTAGAATTCTCATTTGTGCATAGATTACATTTGCATACTTTTCAAGTGAATTGTGCATAGATTACCTTTACCCTTTGGGTGTTTTCCTTCTTCTATCGATTTCACATTTCTAGCCCTAGGGCATCTAGTGGCTTTGTGTGTCAAGCCTCCCTTAGGTGTTTTGGTCTTCTATCGGTTCAGTTGATTCTTTATTTGCTACCTTACACTTGTTTGGTAGTTGTGAATCATTTTGTTGCGTTATTTGAGTGACTTGCTTTGTATTCACTTGAATTCCGCTTCACCTCGCTTTGAGCCTAGATTACATGGCTCATTTGTGTTTTTAGGACATTTCTCGTTTTTGATGGATTGCTTTGTGATTTTAGGGAACTGAATGTGCTTGTATTGAACGGAATTTTTTTGTATCATTTCTCAAAGTTGTTTAGTGCATTTTTCCATCATCAAAAAGAAAAATCTCTTTTCCTTTGTATTAGTTAATGAGAATTAGAATCTTTTCGTTTTGATTAGTGATTACTGATCTTAAAGAAAAGTTTGTTAATTTCCATTAGCTGCATTAGGGAAGTTCTTTGTTGTTTTGTGATCGTTTTGTTTGCATGAAAGCTCTTCACCTCTCTCGTAATTAGCATTCATCGAATGACATGTTTTGGCATATAGAGAGTATTTAGGGATTTTGAGAGATTACATACGGTAGGACTTGAAAACCAAAACCTAAGACAAGATAACCTCTAAAATAAACCGAATTTACTTAACAACGCATTGGAACTTAACGCAAACATCTAGAGGGCTAGGCTAGAGACGTGCTCCGGCGTCATTAAACCTAGTCACTTTTGTTCTCGCATTAAGGTCGGGTGATTCCTCCTTGTGTGATTAAACTGTGGTCTAGTACGGACTTGTGCTCCCACGTATCGTCGCGTATATATGGGGAGACTCCACTAGGTTATCATCCTTTATCCATAGGAAGCCGTGTCTGCCGCCTTACAGCCGTAACGCACCGAACACAACATTCGGGAAGATTGACTGCAGTACGGAAAGTCCTTGGTTTTCATATGATTTCCAAGGTGTATGAGCAGTTTTACGGATTGTCTGGTAAACCCCTTGCCTAGTTTCCCCAGAGTAGTCACTTTTGATCCTTTTCAGACTCCTTAAAAGAAAAGGCTCACTTGAGCAGTTTGTCACTTCGGGCTCACAAAAAATTCGGAGGCGACTAGAGTCACTTTTTTGTCGTTTTCTCGACTCTTAAAACATGAAAAGGTCAAGTTCAGTTCCTTTGTCTTAAAATTTATTCGGCCACATTCACATTCACCTGGTTAGTTCTTGTTCGCGTTAGCTTCAGTAGGTTTCTTTGTCGTTCTTGATGGCAACTTTTTCGGGGTTCAACAACCCAAGTTCCCCCCCTGAGAGGAATCGTGGTCATTTCCCTCCTCTCGGGAATGTTGGTGCTCCTTACATGGCAACGTTGTCCCTCCCTGGGTAAACTTTTGGGTTGCCTGTTTGGTTGTTCTCAACCTCTCTGGTCCCTGTCATCTCACCCACTCATCAATCAGTCCCTCCACCTGAACAACCTCATGATGATTCTAAGGTGGACCTCTCCCCTTCTACGCCCACTTCTACGTCCTCATTTTCTACTTCGCCTGGTGAAAGTCTTGATTTGGGTAACCAGGTGGCTAAGAAGAAGAAGAAGAAGACAAAGAAGAAGAAGGCTCTCAAGGGAGGGGATAAAAGCGCAACTACCCCCTTGAGTACACCTGAAGTCGGGCCACCTTCTGCTCCTCCGCGGAAGGTCAAGTTTCCTTGTAGATTGTGCAAGCATGACCACCTTCTTCGCGATTGTCCTGGCATTCCCAGGGTCTTAGAAGTATGGTCCCGCGTTCCGGCGTGCCCCTCATTGCTCTCTGAATCTCACGGTAATGCTACCTTATCAGTTGGCAATAGTAAAGGAAAAGGGAAGATTCGAATCCCTTGCAGACTTTGTGAAGGAAATCATCCCCTTCACCTTTGTCCGCTTATGGATAAAGCCTCCGACGTCTTGGAAAGTCTCGCAGCTCCCTCACCCCAACTCCCCGTTGGATATCAATGTCTTTCTGCAGCTGCAGATCGTCCCCTACTGACAATGAGATTGGTACAAATTCCTCTCTTGTCCAGCCTCCTCTTCTTGAACCTGGCTCTGCCCAGCCTGTTCCAGACCAACTATTGGTCGGAAAGAGTGTCGACTCGAGTTCACCACCCGATCACTCTGTTTTGGAAGGCGTAATTCCCATGTTCTTCTCGTCTCCTCAGATTCCCCTGAGTCCAGAAATGACTCTCCTATCCCAGATGTTCCCTAAAGTCCCTCTTCGGTTCCTATGGAGCATGGGGGCGATCATACGATTCCCCCACCAAGTAGTTTGGCCATCTCCTTTGATTGGAGTCACCTGACCGCTTCCCGCCTTCCATCCCATGTGCCTTTCCAGATTATGGTACTTGCCTGTGATAAGGTAGTACCTGGCACTATTCTGGATGAAGGTGTGTTAGTCAGTCTTATGTCGTACACTACTTGGCAAGCTTTAGGTTCCCTGCAGCTCAGGTCGGTCACGAAGAATCTGTTGGCTTTCGACGGAGGAGCCTATCCATCTCTAGGAGTCCTCCCGCAGTTCCGTATTACTTTGGGAGGTAAAACCGTCTATATCGACGTGTTGGTTACCCAAGGTGTTTAGATTTCAGTATTCTCCTTGGTCGCGAATATGTTTATGCTATGGGGGCCCTTGTCTCTTCGCTTTTCCGTGTGGTTTTCTTTCCACACGATGGAAGAATGGTGACTATCGATCAATTGTCATTCGTTAGTCCCCTGATGCCTCCTGTGCAGTTGTCGTCCCCTCCTAGTTTTTATCCACCAGTTGTATCTGCCCCCCTGCAAATCAACTACGTGGCCACCTATCCCATACCTGTATCCAGTTATGCTGCCGTCATGCATAGTTTTCTGGGGGCATTGGGTCTTGACTTCCGAGATGTTGACCTCCCACCGGGAGAGCCACTCTTGGAAGCCCCAACTTCCTGTTCATTATGACAAAGTTCAGGCGGAGCATAGTTCGTTTTCCTATGTCAAGCTCCTTAAAAAATGAAACTAGGATTGGTCGGAGCATAGTTCGTTTTCCTATGTCAAGCTCCTTAAAATATGAAACTAGGACTCGTCGGAGTATAGATCACTTTCCTATGTCAAGCTCCTTAAAAAATGTAATTGGGTCTAGCCGAGCATAGTTCATGATCTTGTGTCAAGCTCGTTAAAAAATGAAACAAGGGTTACGAGGATAGTTCTTTTACTGTGTCAACCTCATAAAAAATGAAACAACCCCCTTTCCAAATCGAGTCTTTTGATTAAGATCTCGTAAAATACAAGTCGCATCTTTCCAAGATCTCGAAAGTGAACCTTCATTCCATCCACTTTGTTGAATGCAATGAAGCTTGGGGTGCATGTACCTCGTTTTGCGTCATTATGCTGGGGGCATGTGAACTTATAACAAGCATAGTTTTTCGTTTCAAGCTTGTGTAAACATGAAACCGAATCCAAGCAGAGTTCTCTATGGTTCAAGCTTGTGTAAAAATGAACCCATACATGAGTCACCTTTAAGCTCTTTTCTGACTCGTAAAATATGAAAATATTGTTGAGGTTTTTTTCCCTTTTTGACTCGCTAAAGGGAATAAAAATGGAGGTCTTCTTTTAGCTCTTTTCTAACTGTTTAAAAGATGAAAATATTGCCGAGTTATTCCTCTTGACTCGTTAAACGTAAATAAGAGGCGGTCGTTTTTAAACTCTTTTTCCGACCGTATAAAGAATGAAAAGATAGTCGGAACTTTGTCATTTCAGGTTCGTTAATGGGAACGAAACGACGCGATATCGATCGCTTTTTTACTTTTTTAGATCGATGTCACTACTTACGAAAAGTACTCCTTGGTCGTAATGATCGGATGGTTCTTTCGAGCATAGTTTTATACTTTTTCGGGCTCGAGAGACACAAATTTACGAAAAAGGACACCCCTGGAGTTTTCTTTTCGCTGTCTTTTCAAACTCTCTAAACATGAAAAGACGTCGATTTCTTCCTTTGTCAGACTCGTTAAAACTTAAATGACATCGGATTCCGTCGAAATGATACCCTTGAAGCATATGTTATCCCCTTCAAGCTTGTCATCCAAAAATAACCGGGGTACTCGCCAGAAATGGTGGGGGAAATAAAGGAATCATAAACGTCGTCATCGGCAGTATGTCGCTCTTGAACATGGCACTATTTGCATTCGTGTCTGGGTGGGGACATCTCATCTCATTTCACATTTGTCTCCATGGGTTTGGGTTATCATATTTCACTTTTCATCTCCTCATCGTCTTTTCATCATGACCCCTGATCATTTGACCTCAAATACTGCCAAATCCGTCGTTGTGCCGCCAACATGTTCAAGAGAAGTTGGCCTATGCAAGAATACTCAACCTCCCTCCGATATCTCACACAAAAAATATTGTCTCTTTCCATCTCGTGTCAATGATGTGGGAAACATCATGGCCCACCTGCGATGAAGATCACTTCTTGTCGACTTCAGCTTGTTATCCAGGAAAGTGACCTAGAGACTCCCTTCAGGTACCTTGGATCCTGCATGCCTATATGGCAGGTTCTTCATGTTCGACGCGAGGTTTTCATCATTGGCCTCCGACCGGATGACTCTACTGGTGTTCGACACCGGCTCATTCATTCGCACGCCGTGGATTGTACCTATAGTACCTTGAGGACCATCGTCATTATTGGTGGCACCTCTCGTGTCCGTTAACAACTTTCATCATTGGCTGGTACTCAGACGATGTTCATGCATGTTCGACTTCAACTCCCATATTCACATTCTTGAACTTGTATTTTGTTCGGGTCGGGTTAGAGCGCAAGACCCCGAATTGTGCATGTTTTACATCCGGGTTGCATTTTATGGATTTTTGTAATCATTACATGACTCATTCATTGGATGGCTGTGACCATACCTGAGTTCATTTATAGATCCTCATCGGATGGCTGCGTCCATGCCTGGGATCCAGTTTTATACTCTGTTATGGATGGCTGCGCCCATACCACATATATATCATGTACTTGAGATATCAGTTGTACTTCTTTTCGAAGGTTCTCTGGCGGCAGTGTTTCAGTCACGCATGTTCTTGTAAAGCACTCCCCGCCTCTCTCTCTCGGGCCTCATGCTTTAGGGGGCATCTGTTACATAGTAATTTGTCACCGTTTCTCACCGTCCCTGTTACCCCTCTCTCGCATCTTGGAGGACCCATTCCGGGACTTGTGACAAGTGACAAGACTTGAAACCACTTGCCTTATTTACCTCTAAACATGAGCTTCATATGCCCTTAAGACATCTCCTGCTCATTGCCTCTAAAAATAGCCCTTTTTGCATTAGCGCGGGTGCCCTGTGTTGTGCTCGCGCCAATGGGGAAAATCCTAAAGGAAGGGTGCGCCATTCGCGCTCTGTCTCAGAGTCACAATCGCGCCAACTAGTTTGGGCAAAACTCTGAACCACTCAAACCTCCGAAGTTTCTATCCACCTCATTCATCAAACTGATTCCAAGTTGAGTGAGGATGGTTTGGCTTCGAATCTCCTTGGATGGAAAGTTGTTTGCCACCATTCCATGGAAGTTTCCAAGTGATGAAGCCAAATCCATGATTGTGGGGGATTGACCTTATCTCTTCCTTCTTCTCTATAAAAGCTTGTTCCCATGGCTTGAACAAGCTAGTTCGGGTTCTAATAGCTCTGACTCTTGTGGCAATACTTGTGCTGAAAGGAAGACATCAGAAGGTTGGAGTTGCAAGGAGTCTTCTTTGTATCCAAGGCTTTTCCTAAGTAAGGAGACTTTCTCACTAAAGAGAGAGAGAGCTTCTCCCTCACCCCTTCAAGCTTTTGCAAGACTTGTGTAGCTGAACACCCAGCCAAAGGAGGACTTGACGTCAGGACGCTGGTTGTATTCTCCTTTGTTGAATATTAATAAATAGATGACTATCATTATGGTTCCATTCTCGTTCTACTTGTAATGGTTGATGTTGAATTATATCCTTTCTGACTGATGTATAATTGCATATATTAGATTTCATGCTTGGGTTTCTGCTTGTTCTCTTTGTGTGCAGGTGTCCATTCACGTGGATAGTGGAGGATCGTGACCAGCCAAGGCAAAGGAACGCGAGCGCCATCTCTTCTATGAGCTAAAGCGTTGGATCTCTGGTAGGTCTTCATCACCTCCTCTTTATTTGCAATTAGGAACTTGCATGATAGCATTGTTTGATTGTTGCTAGACCCGTTCTCGGCTAGTAGGGATCGCCTCTATCCGTAGAGGGGATTTAGACTCAAGATTAAAGTTGAAATTTGGTTAAAATTACCTTAAAAATATATATTGTGAAAAAACTATTTCATCTATATATTAAAATAAGTCTATATTTTATAATATTAAATCATTTAAAATATAATTATTTAATATTAATTGTTAATTAATATTAATTTTTGCTAATTAAATATATATTTAAATATATAAATGAGATAAGAATATCAAAAACTCTATTTTTTAATGTTTAATATGTATACCAATAACATCTGGAATTTCTTATTTTTCATTATTTTTATTTTTATTTTCAACTAACTGAGTAATAAATATAACAAAAAAATCAAACACATTAAATATTAATATTTAATATGTATACAGATAACATCTCAAATTTGTTATTTTTAATCATTTTTATTTAAAATTTCAGCAACTCATTAATAAATATAACAAAATAAAATCAAACACATGAAATATTAATTAAATAAAAATTATTTTAAAAAATACAGTTATATAAAGTTAACCTTTAAAACCAAAAAAATACTAAATTTTAAATTTATTTAAAAATTTTGGCAAGCATTGTAATTAAAACAATTGATAAGCATTTGAAGAGTTACATCCCTTCACTCACCAGTTCACATATATCTTTTCCATGATGCCCTAAATTTATTGTTATAAACACAATGTAAAATCTATTTATTTTCCATGATGTGAATACAATTTTTTATTATAACCACTATTTATATTCCATGATGTGATAAATATTTTATTATGACCACAATGTAAAGCCTATTTATTTTCCATTATGTGAATACATTTTTTATTATAACGCCGATACAAATATAGTTACAAGAAGGTATCGAATTTTAACCAAGGACGTAACCTTCTAGATTTTGTAGTAACTCCTTATATTGTCTCCACTAATTCATCCCAGTAGCTCCCCAACAATCAAGAAAATCATTAATTATTATCTCAAAATGAAGAAATAAAATAAATATTAAATTATCGTTCATTATTATTTAAAAAACAGAGAATGAAAATAAAGCAGCCTCCCTAACAATAGTGAGTTATTTATCGTTGCAGGTAGAGCCATTTTTGCTTTTGCTTTGCTTTCTGTTATCTCCATTTTGCTTTCTGCTTTGCCATATCTTATATCTCCATTGCCATTTCTGTTATCTCCATTGCCTCGGTTGAAAACCCAATTCCCCTGTAAAAACTACCAATACCTAAGTATTATATACCTAAGTATGAATATAATGCTGAAGGGACACCACAATGAAGCTCAACTGGTATTATTCGAGATTGTTTCAATTACCATGGGGCTGATGTTCGGAACCCTTCTCATTGTAGTTCTGCTTCAATCTCAACCTTTTCAGTGGGTATAAGGAACAACGACCCTAATTCTCAGACACTGGATTGGATCTCACCTGTCATTATTCCAGTTTGTGCCAGTTATCAGGAGGAACACGTGCGGAACCCTTCTGATTATAATCCCGCTTCAAACTCCATCCTTTCAATGGGTATAACGAACAACTACCATAATAATAACAGTGTACATCCTCCACCTATTTTGGACAGGGTGAACGGGTGTATCACTGGCCTTGGCAACATCTCTCTGGAACCAATCAGTATGACAAATGGTGGTTTTGGAGGCAGGTTTTCTGAGAGCGTAGATGCAAATGGTGGTTTTGGAGGTAGGGTTGCTGAGAGCATAGATGCGAGAAGTGGGTCGTCTATTTCCCAACGTAATGCCGCCCCGTATGAAAACACGGAGTGGCCGCGTATGCCAACACCATATTCAAATTTGTTGGTAATACCACCTGGTATCAATCCTGCCACCTTGCTAGACCCTTCGTCTGCCTCTGATGAGCAGGTCAGTTGCTTTGACGAGTTTTTTCTAGGGTTTTGTTTTTCTAACGTCTTTGGTTCTTTAAAAAAAATATACTGTCCGATGAATCAATTTGCTCTTGAGAGATCAAATGAAGAGCTGTTGATATTTTATAATGTCTTTCAATTGTTAGGTTTATGTTTTTCTAACGTGTCTCGTTCTTTAAAAAATAATATACTGTCCGATGAATTTACTGTAGATTGAATCACTATAAAAAAATATTATGTCCGATGAATCAATGTGTTCTTCAGAGATTAAGTTCATTGGAATGGAATGTGTCAACCGAATCTCTAGCTGCACAATTATATCTATGCACAATTGGATCCGTTTTATGCCGGCTTCTGGCGAGGCATACTAAATTTATGTGTTTTTGTTAGGTTTTTGGTTTTTAATTTTATTTTTGTTTGTTTGTTGAGATTTAGATTAGCTGGTTTATTTTTTATTCCAAAAATAATAACCAAGATGAGATTAAGTTAATTAGAATGGAATGTGTAAATTGAATAGTTAGCTGCACAATTAGATTTGTGTCTTTACTCCATGTTTCTGGCCACTGATACTAAATTTATGTGTTTTTAGTTAGGTTTTTTGGTTTTTAATCTTATTTTTTTGTTTTTAATCTTCATTTTTAATAGTCACACAAATATAACCTAGCTCACTAGTAATCTCCTGATTCTCCCTGTGGGTCCAGAGTTGTAATTCTACCTCCACGCTATCTTCAATGCCTCCTGCAATGTTGACACCTGCAGAATCTAGTTTCTAGAATAATGGCCCTGCTTACCTTCTATAAACATCCTCCCGGCAGTCAACCAACGTGGAAATTCATGACTTTTATTATGATGTCATGCTTTATTCATTGCACTGGCCTAATCACATTGACAGCTCTCAACTAGCGCCATTAAGGCTATGCTGCTGGAGCCTGCTCCCCTCACCTTGCACATGGGGAAGTTAGATCCCACTTGCATATTCTAAATTTGACTCAAATCCACAAGTTTTCCCAAGCTTCAAGCACCAATAAAAACATCTGTCTCGTGTAGCATGCATTGCATAAATGATGGCTCTCTTGCTTAGGAAAACCCCTGTAATCACGGTGGAAACCTAGGAACTACTCTAAACTAGAAAAGAGTGGGGAGGGCACGAACTTTGGGCACCTTACACACTTGGATGGGGCTAGAAATATTGGAACAGTTGGGGGGCATGGAAACAAGTTGTGAAAGGATAACCTAATTGTCGGAGTACTTTCTAGAAGAATATTAGCTCAGCCACAATTTTTGTGGGCAGAAGGCATCAAAGTTTTCTAAGCATTTTCATTAGAACAATGGTAAACAAATGTCTTTTGGATGGAGAAAGAGGTGGTTGACTATTCATGAGACTTGATGAATACAACAACAATTTGAAGGGTTGATCCACCTCAAAGTCCAACCACCCAAACACTTGAGAACCCCCATGAACTCGATGTCCACGTTGGGGCATTTATATCTGATATGGAAGATGGAGTGGCCAACCTCAATGACCTAGGGCTTCCACAACCAACTTCATATTTCATATACAATTTAGATGACTAGCTCCTCAAACTATTACTCAAAATACCATATTGCAATATTGGGAATATGAACAACATGTGCATCAAACATCTCGTTCTCTAGAAACATGCACGGTAGCTCATGGTTTACTCGGTCACGAAGCAGCCACATTTTGCATAGAGAACCTAGGGCTCAACGGACGTGGCAACCAAGGTGTCGACCCAAGGGTTACTTGCCCACAAAATTATGTTCGCACTTAATGGACATTTCGAAGCCATGTCACAACAAATATTGGCTCAAGAAGAAACCATGGTATTAGAGTGAGATGATGACGAGCCACATGTGCGTGAACGTTCCAAATAAATAACCGACACAGGATGGGGAGAAAATATCTAAGTGTACTAAGGTGCGGGAG
Source organism: Pinus taeda (assembly GCA_000404065.3). Classification (NCBI taxonomy): domain Eukaryota; kingdom Viridiplantae; phylum Streptophyta; class Pinopsida; order Pinales; family Pinaceae; genus Pinus; species Pinus taeda. Next base: position 23,700 of record APFE031366878.1, read on the forward strand.
CATGGGGGACTACTAGTATTTGGTGAAGGAATAAGCACAACGCACACCACAAACACTAACAACATGGTGACTGTCGACCAAGTCAGAGGTAGAAACTATTCCACTACTAGGTTAAAATGATGGATTGTGGAGATTTGGAGCCACATCCTCAATCAAGTGCCCACTGTCCTTAATATGATGCATGGATGGTCCACCCTCATCTTCGCAATATCCGACCATACAAAATAGGTGTTGTCCAAGTACTAGCACATAGAAATGACATCAGTACTACTTAAGTGATGGTTGTCATTTTTTGACCCTCATAAAGAAAAATTGGGGGTGGTACCAATATGGGTTTGTCTAAGAGGACTACCTCAACAATTATGGTCAGCTGATGTATTAAGGTGCATTGGGGACAATCTTGGGATACTAGACCATGATAGATCATACAATGAATTCGGCAACATTTCCATTGGTAGAATTTTTGTACATCTTGATACCACAGAAGGGCTAGTAGAAAGTATCCACTTGCAATATAGGGAGCTCATCACACGGCAGATCCTAAATTAGGAGAATGTGCCATTCCGGTGGAGGCCCTGCCCTGAAGTTGGTTACTTATATAAAAACTACCCGTTGATCACAACTGTTCAAATCGAGTGCCCTAAAAGACACACTACAATGGTCACACAAACAAAATTTGATATTGGATCAACTCTTGCAGAAAATGCATCAACGGAACCCCTGAGGCAGCAAAGAGAGAATCAGAACACTCCTCAACAACCGAAGGCTTGGCCTCGAGCTACAAGGGTCACTAGATCTCACTCCTCTCGTACTCATCAAAATCTGGGTAGTCTCATATCCTCTCCTCCCATATCTTGTCAAGTTTTTAATTCTAAATATGTCTATTTATGATTTGTTGCATCAGGTTTGGCTTTATTTGCATGCAATTTGAGTCCCATCACATTTCCTATTGCTACAGCCCATGAGACAAATCTGGTCACTGATCCTACCACAATTGAGGGTGAAGTCTCATTACATACAAAATGGGATGAATCGTTGGGTAATAACTGCCATCATTTTCTATAATCCTTGATCCCTTTCGAACCCCAACCCACATCATACATTTGGCCTGAGTGACGACCCTCCCCCAAAACCTCAGAAGATCGCAAGGGTAGGAAATCCTATATATCTAAGGCCATCAAGTAGGAAGGGATTGAGGTGGCGATGAGCATACAAACTTTCATTGACTAGTTTCTTAGAGCAAAAGGAAACCCTGAATTAGTTACCCCATGAAGTGCCTATGTTACAATTGCAAGGGTTTGGCGAGTAAAGACAAAAATTTAGTACTTAGGAGACTTTTTAAATTTGAAAGGATCAATGTATTATTCCTATAAGAGACATTGGGTGAGGGAGTTGCCACCAACTCGACATTCATTCTACCTTGTTGGACTTTCAATACCCTTGATGTGAGAGGTCGATCGAGGGATGCACCATTAGTTTCAATAATAGAACTATTAACATTTAAAATTTTGGGTTGTGAAGGTGTATTAGGTGCACATATCACACCTATTAAACTAAACGCCCCACTGTCCTTGATAAATATATATGGACCCTGGCAAAATCTTGTGGGCTTCGAGGATAGAATCATGGCTTCATAATTTATGGATAAGGAAAATATGATCATTGTGAGAGATTTGAACTTCTCATTGGGACATGCTAAATCATGGGGCTCACGAGCACAAATTGATCCATTGACTTAATATTTTGAGCACCTATTGGATTCTCGTAGTCTCCTGAATATAGACACGACCAAAATCTAGCCTACTTGTCGCAATAGGAGAATTGGCAAGGATGCACTCACCCAAAGATTAGAACTTGTCGCAATAGGAGAATTGGCAAGGATGCACTCACCCAAAGATTAGATTGTTTCATGATCAAAGCACCACTAGTGGATCGTTTGGACATAATTAGACAGTGGGTGCGACTAGGGGTATTTTCGATCATTTCCCATTTTTTTTTGTAAGTCATGAACTCCAATTGTAAGCCAAACACTCCTTTTAAATTCAACTCACGCTCACTTGAGGAAGTTGAATTGCATAATATTGTAAAGGAACCTTGCATTCACTATAGCTAAGATATCAACTCTTCATCGACTGTAGTCATATCTAGCAAATTGTCTCAAATCTAGCACATCACCATACTCTGGGCAAAAGGAAAAAAGATAAGAGGCGATGCCACTCTACTAAAAATTGAAGCTGAAATTGATGAGATGGAGGGCACAAACAATTTAGGTGATATATCTATTGAAAGGAAGAATCAACTTATGAGGTTGGAAGAAGAAAATATTAAACTCTTCAGACAGAAAGAGTAGACTTGGAAATTAAAGAGAAGAGTCATTTGGCTACACCCTCGGGATGAAAATACTAAATTCTTCTAGCAATGTGTGAGTGGGAGGAAATTAATCAATAAGATTCAAAGTTTAAGAGATCAAAACAACATGAAGTGAGCTTGCGGATATGGGTACTAGACATTTCTCCCAAATGTTTAGAACCCTACGAGAAGCTACCATATATGAGGTTCTACGTCTTGGTAGGACAAAGTGCCTCGATTTGTGAGTGAGAGGATGTGGAGAACTTGAAAAAATGAGTCACGCTACAGGAGATTGACATTGTACTAACGTGGTTCAAAAAAGACAAAACCCGTCGGCGAGATGGATGGCCTATTGAATTTTATCTTACCATTTCTTACCATATTGGAAAAGATATCCTCATGGAAATCGAGGATTGAAGACTCTGGAAAGATGCACAAGGGGTTTAATTCTACATTTATAGTACTCACCCCCAAGGCTGATAACCCCCAAAAATTTGATGACTATTGAACTATATCCTTATGCAATTGCATATACAAAATCATATCCAAAATCATTGCTATTTGCATCAAGCCCATCATATCAAAGCATATTCCTAAGGAGAAATTTGCATTCCTCAATCATAGACAAATCCATGAAGCCATTGGCACTACATAAGAAGGTCTACACCTCATTATGCTCAAAAACCGTAAAAGCATCATCCTCAAGATCAACCTTTCTAAGGCTTTTGAAAGAGCATGCTAGGCATAACTTCAACTTACCCTTACCCACCTTGGCTTCCCACATTTTATCATAAAATGGATCATGTGTTGCTTCACATATGCATCATATAGCATACTTATCAATGGGGTTGCATCCAATATTTTCCATGTTGAGCATGGCCTCACACAAGGGTGTCCATTATCTCCCCTCTTATTTTTCCTTATCATGGAAGGATTAAGTACGCTCATATTTAATTCCCAAGCATATGGGTCATTATCTCGGGTCAAAACGACAGATGTATCCTATCTTACTCATCTTTTATTTTTGGATGATGTACTAATATTCTTATATGGAGCCATTCAAGACAATATTTGTTTCAAGCATATTATGTCCCTCCTTTGTTAAGCTACAAGAATGATGCCCAATTACAATATATCTACCATTATGCTTGTATGATGTTCACTAAATGAAAAAGATATGCTCTACGGAAATTTCAATTCACTCAACTAGAGATTGAAGTCGGCCTCAAGTATGTCGTATGTCGGCTTCATACTCAAACCAAATGATTATCATATAGCGGATTGGTCTTGGCTCATTGAAAAAATTGAAGGACACATTAGCATTTGGCAGGGGAGATGGCTATCTAGAGCAGGTAGATTATTACTAATAAAATTAGTACTAGAGGTTATATGTGGTTGGCTCTGGCCTCAATACCAAAAGGCATCACCAAGGATATATGTGGATGACTCTAGCCTCGATACCAAAAGGCATCACCAACATAATACAATAAATATGTTGCAGATTCTTATGGACAGGGAAGCATGTTGGAAGGACCTTTGCCTTGGTGAAATGTGAGACAATTGGAAATCCAAAAAAATGGGGAGGCTTTGGCATGAAAGATTTGAACATATTTGTAATGGCTCTTGGAGAAAAACTGAGCTTGCTGATAATAACATGAGACAACTTATGGAAAGAGGTTCTTTATCATAAATAAATATACCCTCTTAACGTTATCTAATGGGTTCATAGGCCGAACATGGGTAGAAATGGGTCATCCACCATATGGGACGCTGTTACTCACTCCATATGGATCATAAAAAGAGGACTCACATTGCGTATTAGAACTAGTGAGATATCACGCTTAGGAATTGATGCATGGTTGGGTTGTGGGAATGCGCACATTCTACCACTCGAGGATAGAATCTCAAATTGGCTGGTATCACACAACTCTCCCAAATGCAGATGGGAGAAACACTACATGGCTCTCACAATCTTGGAAATCAGCAAAGGACCTCATGATACTGGAAATATGGAGAAACAATTGGACCACATACATTGGGGTACTTGATGAGTCACTTGTCGGATGACGATGAAATCATTGGGGATGCATTCCCTCTTGGTCTTTATACCCAAGGGATGTATATACTTTCCTATTTTTTGGAACATGAACGTGTGTAGGCTATATGGTGGTGGCGACTGATGTGGAAACTCAAGGAACCTCCCAAATCTCGGTTGTTCATGTGGTGCATATTATCAAGTAAAGCTCCTACTCATGATAATCTGGGCTATACACAGACCATCACAATGTTTCCTTTGCAAAGGAACATGATGAAGACATAGGCCATCTCTTCCTACATTGCCAAACAACCAATTAGGTGTAGAATTAGAATTATACCTCCCTCGATGTCAATATTGGATGGAATGGGGTGCAACTCACCTCACCTTGGCACACATGATGCACCTGAGCATCATCACAAAAAATATGAAATCTCCCCCTTCTTGTGTGTCTAGGAATCTGATCATATTCTAGGACTCCCTCACTAAGTGGACATCTATATGCAATAACATTGAAGTACTGTATCATTTAGACCCTCACTAAAAGCTATTGAAACCGACCATTAATATTACACCTTAAGTTATTGATAGAACATTCCCATGGGATTATTTTGATGGATCGACTCAAGATACTCCATGTGGAGAAGGAGAAATCTTATTCGTGTCCGACAAGACATTTTTACAAGCTCAAAATGGTATTAGGGCGGGGCACAAACAATTATGCAGAAATAAACAGTCTCACACACCTACTCATTTTTGCACTAGAGAAAAACTGGAGCAGGAATGTTGTTATCAAGTGGTTCAACTCTGCATCTCATTGTCACCCGGACAAACTCATAGGTTTAATGAGGTCACTACACTAAAACCACTCTTTGATTTTATTGTAAAGGAACAATATTTCTGAAAGATTATCCAAGGAAGCCACGAGGGAACTAGATAATTAAGAACAACAACATCAAGAACTGTACGAGCTCTAGCACAGGGAAAAGTGTCGAATGATTTAGAGTGATCTTTGGGCAGGCTCGTTTTATATTATATTGTTTTTATGTAAATATTTATGAATTTTTTCATGTATTAACTTTGATGTGACTCTCGACAGGATATTCCCATAATCATTATGTAGATGATGCAAAATGTAATTTTCTTTTTTGGTAATGGAAATTAAGGTTTTTTTATGAGAAAAATAAAAGAAAATCATAAGTTAATTTTAACTTCAAATAAAAAATATAAAAATATTAGAATCATTGTAGAATCAACCTACTGAAAATTATAAACATTTCTTGATTTTTGACAATGTGGATGGCATATGAACCGTCCATTGAATAGGCAGAGTCATCCACGAGTGATATCTTATGAGTAAAACATTGTTTGTGTGACCACGATCAGTGTTCAAGTCCTCGGAATGATTCAGGGTTCAAATTTTGTCGAGATATGGCTTCGCCATATTATGAAGATGGATATAAGTGGACGAAGTATGGGAAAAGGTTGGTTAAAGGCAGCAGTTATATTCACCACTATTTCAAATGTGCATATTCAGACTGTCAGATGAAAAAGAGAATAGTATGCTTTCAGACTACGCAACTGACCAAGATTGAATATGAAGGAGATGTTCATGAACATCCAAAGCCACAACAACCTCCTAGAATGGCAGTTGGTGGTTAAACCAACAACACATATGAGTATGATCCATACATACTTATATAGAAAGAGCCCATACATGCATGTGTAAGCAAGAAATACATATATCATTAGAGTAACCAAGATATATGAGATACAATAACAACTTATGCATGAAACATCATGGGTCTATTATATTAATAAGTGAAAGTTCCAATCATACAGTATAACCATGACCAGCTACTAGCCCCAACAGTGGAACATTACAGTCACTGCCGTCATCTCTTCCAAAATGATGTACTAGCTCTGCACTGTGGAAAATCTAAGGCTCGTTACAATACTCTCGAAGATTTCTCTAAGATACTCTTATCAGAAGCTTAGCTGACCAAAAGCCTTTACAATGAGCTATGACGTACTATACATGGCAAAGTGTGGGGTGACCCTTGAAATTCCCCTTTGTGACTATTCACCTACCCTCATGACTCTTCAGCTACTCTATGACTGTTACATTCAACTATTGACACTTAGACTTCCACTATAGAGGATGTTACATCCAATGTACACATGTACCCATGTGAGACAAAATATGTTTGAGAAATCCATGTAAACTATCACTAGCAAACAGACAGTTGTGGTAATACCAACTCTTCGACATCCTTGCGATGATTGATGCTGGCAAAATGATGCCAAGCTCAGTCCTCTATGATAGTTTCTGTGTGCTGAAGGTGACATCCTGCTGAAAGTGAACTCTTGCCTTCGTTGCATCTGGGTACACTTCTATAGCTCCTCTCTCCAACTTGTCTAATAATATGCACATCACTGTCTTGAGTACAACTGGACCAACAACATACTAATGCATAGTGTCTATGATGATCTCCGAGTGTGTGATGATGACCGTGCACATCAAATTGTCAAAATACATGTTCATCTCCACTGAGACTTGCTTCTTATATTTTCCTCGGTAAGTGTGCCACATGACTGTGATCGCATGCATGTGCACAATGACATCCATGTTGTTGAATACCCTTGCATGTGATCGATAACATTTCTCGACCTATCTACTCCATGTTGGCTACTGAATGGATCTATAACCTCTATGGGCACATTTTCATTAGTCTATGCATGTTGCGCCTCCTAATGTACCTATCCATATTGCAACGCCTTCTCTTGTTTGTGCAACTCCTTTTCTTCTTTTGTGTGATCCTCTTGTGGCATGGTTGCCTCATAGCATCACTCTCCAAAGTTGTTTTCATCATAAGTGGATCTTCTTGAACTTGCAACTTTGCTTCACCTTTACGGTGTCAATAACCTTCCTCTTGCATGTGTTGCATACAAGTGTGCTACCTTCTGCAGTTGTTGATGGTGCTTCTCACTCTGAAAGGCCGAAGATTTGAAGTTCAAGTTTTGCAGGTGACAGGTGGTATTAGAGTTGATGTTTGGGTGGACGATGAAGTGCTGATCCCACTGCACTATTGTGACAGGTGGTATCAGAGCTGATTCAGGTGAAGTTCAAGTGAAGGAAGTTGATCTCACTATTCCTTCGTAACAGGTGATATCAAGAGTTGGTTCAATTTTGTGGGGTAACCTGCTGAAAGGTGAAGAAATTTGAAGGGTGATTCAGGTTTACAGGAAAGTGGATGTCAAAGATCGTGGAAGGACCTATGGTAGGTGACTCTAGCCATGATGTAGGTGAAGCATTCTGGTACAAAGTGTTGGAAGAGACGAGTAGATGGAGTTCGAAATGGGTTTCAATGAAGGCCTAGAATATGACAATTCGGGAAGGTTGTTCGAAGATCAAAGAAGAACTTGAATAACTCAAGGACCAATGCAGAAGTACGATGGAATATGTTGAACTTAGGAAACTTGATAAGGAGATCCAGCAAAATTGTCTTAGTCTTAGTCTTCTAGCTTCACATTAGTAAATACCTCAGTAAGTGTTTTATCCTCTAAGATCTCATCATGGAACTAGTTATGGATGTAAATTGTTGTTTCACATAAAGAAACATTGTTAGCTGTTGGTAATGAATCATGGACTTAGTAGCACTTATTATGGATTGGCTCTTTCCCTTTCTAACTCCCTTTTGTACATAATCCATTGCGTTAGAAATCTAAAAGCCCCTAGCACTACATCCATATACTCCCAACTGATCTTATCATAAGGCCTTCAAGAAATATAGCCATATGATCATCCCTTTTTTTCCTCACTCTTGAGAGAGTGGGAAATATCATGCACATGTATCACGTTGTCGAGGATATGCCTTCCCTCCACAAACCCAAACCTTTCTTCAGAGATCAAAAATTGAAGAACCATTTTCATCCTATTGGTTGCTACTTTGGATCTGATATTGTATAACACATTAGAGAGGGCTATTAGCCTAAATTTATTTGGAGTATTTTCGCTATATTCCTTCAGTATAAGGGTGATAAAAGGCGAATTTAGAGCCTTCAATATGGTTGTATAATTTTGAGAATATGTGACCAGCTCATATATATTAGTTTTAACTATTTATGAGCATGATTTAAACAAGTCAATAATAAAGCCATCTAGACTAAGGGCTTTACTGTTAAGCATCCTAGTTACTTCCTTAGCCACCTCTTCCATGTAGACAAGCTGATTTAAATTCTTAGTATCCTCTTCTGTGCTCAGCATAGGGATGTGCTTTACTATCCTGTCGAAATCCTCCATCCTATCTACCTAAGGCTCCTTTAAAATTTTTTGGAAATGTTGAACTAGGACTTGTTTAATATCTTGATGTCCTTCCTAGGTATTCCCCCTATCATCCTTAATCTCGAGGATTTGATTGGAGTTTCTATCTGAAATTATTGATGAATGAAAGAACTTAGTGTTCTTGTCATCCTCCCTAAGCCATAAAACTCATGATTTCTGTCTCCATATAATTTCCTCCTATCTACTTTTTTCCTCCCAAACGTTCAAAAGCTTTGTCTCCTCTCTTCTCCTTTCCTATAAATACCACTATGTCATCAATGTCCTTTGTAGTGCTTCCATCTTCAGTTCCAAGTCCCTTTTTTCTTGGAAGATATTACCAAATTCCATCTTATTCCACTGCTTTAGTTTGAATTTTATATATGTTAACCTTGCATGCAATATGTACATCTTGGATCCTCTAATTGAGATTGGATCTCCCCACCACTGTTTGATATTTTGCATGAAGGTGGGATGGTCTCGACAAAATGCCTCAAATATAAACAATCATTTTTTAGTGGTTCCTAACATTGCAGTCATTAATATCACCAACCAATGATTTTATCCTCCACAAGGGAGGAGATTTGTTTCCATATGTATCCCCCCTACGAAATAAAACAAATTGTCTAACCTTGATGCAACTTGATTCTGCCCTCCATGCTTATAATTCCACATGAAATAGTCATTTGTTATTTCCATGTCAATTAGATTAGCGTCATCAATGAATCTTTTAAAAGATATAGAGACTTTGCTTGTGTGTCTCTAGATGCCCTTTTTCTCTAATAAGGAGGTTATCATATTTAAATCCCTCCCAGAATCAAGGGGAAGTGGCATTTTCTATTTATAATCTCTTTATATCTTGAAAGAAACTAAGCTTCTCCCTAAAATTTGAGGCTTGTGAACATTCATAAACATGAGTGACCCTAAGACCCCTATAACTTGAATTTTCAATGATAAATAGTATCTTGTGGCTTCCACATCAATTAATTTGAGGTCCCGGTGGTTCCACCAGGTCACCTATCCACCTGCAGAACCTTTTGCTACAACCTCCATAACCTTAAAATACCTACTTAATTTCCTACTTACCTTCATGATATTTTCTGCAGAAAACTTTGTTTCTTGCAAAAAAACAAGGTCCAACTATTCCATTTTAATCTTCTTCTTAATAAGTCTCTATTTCCTTAGGCTATTTATGCCTCTTTCATTCCATGTTAAAACTTTCATGATTAACTATGAATATTGGGTTACAAGCTTAAGACTCTAATAATACTTTAGTTGATTAGCATGGCTCCAGGGTCCTAGAGGGCTACATTGTTGGACTTCCTTCCACTTTTGCGGTGATGTGTCATGGTGCTAATATTGTCTAAGACCCTGATGCCTTAAATCCCATCTCTACTATGTTTGTATGTGGGGCTTTTTGGCCTCTTAGTTTTTCTTCTTCTCTCATCACATAAAGATATTGGTTCCTATCCATTTGGTATGTTGGGACTACCTCTAGCCCCTATTTTTGGGCTTTCTCCACCATATTTTAATGGTCAATTCCTTCTCTCTCTACTACTTCCTTTAGATTTGGGTCCTCTATACTCACTCTGCTTGGGGTCATCTTAGCATCTCCTTCGAATTCTTTTGACAGATGCAATATGTCCAAGTTTTTCCCAAGATCTTCTGTCTACTACAACATTTCCTCCACTTTACCTATTACATGTTCCTCATTTTTGTCTTATTTTGTCCTGTGATTCTCTAGGTTCTCTTCTGACAGGACTTCAAAACTATTCCTCTGTGGCTTTATACCTCCTTGATCTTTGTTTCTATCTTCGATTTGCACATCCCCTTGTGTTACGTCTCACAAAACCATCAACACTCTTTCGTTTTCGTTCCTTCCCCCACTCGTCAGATTTTTCTAGAGGGCACTCTCAGATCAAATGACCATGTTCATGACAACATTTGCACCTGGAGGAGATCTGCTCATAATCAGTGGATTATAACCATATTTCATCCCTAAATTCCAATTTGATTGCTTTAGGTAGGGCGCTAGAAACATTTATTTCCACACAAATTGTTATGTACGATGTATATCATCCATGTACCATTTCCTCTAATATATTAATAATATTTCCCACCATACCTCCTATGAGCTTTGGGGTCAAACATAGCTATTAATCAAGAGGTAAGGAATACAACTCAGCCCAAATTGGCACTCTTGTGAAGGTCTCCTTTTCTCGAGTAAAGTTTTCTATCCACAGTCGCATGTACACTGTAGCTAATGCAAAGAAGTAGGAAGTTCCTTCAAAGATTCAATATCTATCCTCCATATTTATAAATACACAGTAAAGACACCATTTGACCCTAGATGTAGGTCAATCTCCCCTCTTGCTTTCTAAAAGTGTTTGATCCAATCACATAATATTTTTTATGTGGGATAGAAGCCCATAAACTTTCATATAACTACATATGATCGTATGCAATCTCTAAAGGCCTTTGTCTCGAGATTGACGATTAATGTCGTTGGGATTACCACTATTTTGGGTTTACATGGCCCATTGGTCCCTTTTGACTTTTATTGTTGCTACTAATCTACCTGAATTTCTGTAGTACTTTTGTCCTTATCCCTTCTCTACTCTGTTAGTGTCAGTGAGTTTTGTCTGTCACCAGTGATCAAATATGCTCTTACAAAGTTTTTGTTAGGGTCTCAATTCAAATTTTTATCATTTCATTAGGTTTTCAAAATAAAATTTGGTCACTAACTAGTGTCTCTAGGTCTATTACTACTCCTTTCACCTCCATGGTCAATGGAAATCATCATGGTCAGGTCATTCATTATTGAAAGAGTCCCATAGTCATCATGGTCATCATTCAACATATTCTTCCATGTTGTGTAATCATTAGGTCATAGGATCAAAATCATAAGAAATGAGTCATTTCACCATCAAAGTCAACATTTCAAGGATTAGTGATGGAAAACATATCTATAAAATTTTCAAAAAGTATTTTATATTTCCAGTGATGTAATAAGTCCATGTTCTAAAGGTGCATGTAAAAGTTCCAAGTTACATAGTTTATCAAAAAGAAAAATGAAAATGTATGGTGGGCCACCCTACCATTATAAAATTGAGCTCTATAACCTATAAAGACTACTTCATTTTACATCTCTCTCATATTCATTTCCAAAGAAGCTCTCATCCACCAAAATGCATTTTCTCGGCATTTTTGGAGGCAAAAACACTCCCAAGGAATATCTTAACTATTTCACTGCATTTTATCATTTTCACTGTGTTTTGTTAGACTTCGCCATGTTTTATTTGTTCTAGCCCTAACATTGGCTCTAAAAGTTTTTCTTTAGCAATTCAAGCATTTATCATCTTCTTGCAACTAATTTAAACATTCTTCATCTCTCCATAAGCTTGTTTCCTTTTTTTTGAAGTTGAAAACCTATTTTTCTCCCTTTGCTATTTTTTCTCTGTTTCCTTAGTTTGACTGTGTTTTAATTCTCCAGAGCATACCTTCTACTAATTTTATCCCATTCCACTTCCCAAAATTTCCTTAAACCCTTGTTCATGTCCCCAATTTTTCCTGCCCCCTTTCCCTTTCCCTAAACCCTCCATCTTGTCCTCTCATCCTAATCACCTCTTTTCCTACTTAGGGTTTCACTTGCTCATAGTCAAAATGGACGAGGAAAGGAAATCCTGTAACAAAGGAGGTAAAATATTGAGATATGAACCACTAAACAATGGGGAGCTGATTTCTTTCCCACTATCTAAGGAATGCTTTGATAATTCAGACTGTTTAGGGTTTTGTGAGCTAGTTCAAAGGGTCAAATACCATACCAAATTGACTAATTTGTTTGCCACTCATTTGAGGAGGGAAAAGGTCACCATTGAAGGTATTTCTCTCACTATTTTAGGTAAAATCATAGTAGCTACTACAGGGATACCAAATAATGGAACAAAATGTTTTAAGAATGACGACTTGGACCTCCAAAACTATCAATCTTTCATCAAAGGCCACTATAGACATACTATTAGGAAGGTTTTTCCTTTTGCATAGCTCCTTGACATTCAATTTTCTAAATAATGAAGGTTATAATGAAATAATTTACATGTGAAGGAAGATTCTCAAGATGTACAAATACCATGTTAGATTACTCATGCATTTCACATGGGTAAAGCCACTAAACCTAGCCTACTACCTCTACAAAAGTTTGTCTAAGATGGAAAAAAATGTGCAGCATAGGAAGAGTGACCATTAAAAGAGCCTTTTCCACCATGCCCTCATCAATATTATTGTATTGCATCATCTGACTCAAAATAATATCACTTGGGAGACTTTCATTCAGTCATATGTTCTTTTGTCTTCTACTAGTCAATTTGCAAGCCCTAGTACATCATTAGCACCGCCTAAGCAAGTGAAAGGTAGTCCATCGAGTAGACATGAAGTTGAAAGGATACCTAGGCCTGAAGTAACTCAGACATATTATAAAGGAAGGAGTCTTGTTTTTAATCCACATCTTGAGGAATGGGCCAAGATTACGTTAGAAACATGAGCAAAGCAAGGATCACAATCAGAGCATGAAGCACCATTAGAGCATGAGGAAACATTTCATATTGACACTGACATGGTTGATTTGAAGGCTAATGAGGAGAATAAGGAAATGGAGTAGGTCATCATGGAGAAATATGCTGAGATAGAAAGTATCAAGGATAGTTTATCAAAGGCAAACTTCATGATTTCATTCTTAGAGCGAGAGAATGAGCAGTTGAAGGTAAATCAACTTGTTTTGGAAAAACATAAGGTTTGTTTTTGCAAAGAGGATATAAAGGGAAATACAGTGATGGATGCATATGTTTCAGATGAACATCAGGAACAAGTAGCAAGGGAAAGGTCAAGGACTAGAGGCCTGAAAAGGGCACTTCAACAACAAAGAGAGCAGATGACTTCTACTGACCTAATTGCAATAGATATCAATGAAGATAGAGAATTTTGGCCTTACAAGGTGAAATTTTGCTTGGAGAAGCTTCTCAATAGGGATAAAAAAGACAATAGGTTGCCGAGACACATGGATGCCCATTATTACACAAGGAACTAGATTGCTAGGGTTAAGGTCTCGGAGTTAAAGAAGAAACTCAATGAAACCCTAATAAAGAAAAAATGGAAGGTAAAGTTATATTTGCTTGATTATGCCTCCCTCATAACATCACATAGCACTTGATGACAACACATACCAAGTTTGAATATTCTTTAAGGAATTTTGGTCTTTTGAGAATTTTTGCATATTTTAGCACAATCATGGAGAAGAAAACGCATCGTGCTCCACACTGTGCTTTTGTTGGAGACCTCAAAATTACTTCATTCTTATATTTATGTATTTATCATGGTTCATAAATAATTTTTTTCCCTAAGGGGAACATACTTTCAGCAAGATTTTACAGGTGAAAAAGTCCCAAAACCATAAAAAAACCAGTTTTCTACCACCGTGCGGAAGACCACGTTGCCTTTTCCTCAGTACTTATGGGAGAATGAATTTTTGAGGGGCTAGGAGTAATATTTTTGAGCTCCTGAAGAGACCATATTGTACCAGATATCCTCATCTTTCCAATGGACGATTAATATTATAATTTGGACTTCAATAAGGCCTACATAAACCATTATTGCGAAACTCGTTGCTTTTTTGCGTGTGGCAATTTTTCTCCATTTTGGTCATTTAGATTCGAATTTCTATGGTATAATTGATTAATAATAATGTAAATATAATGTAGTAGCGAGTAATTAGTCTTTTTAAAGTGTTTTTTTGATGTAAATTTAGGATCATTTATGAGAGAGGTTTGAGTCAAAGTTAATTGGAGTTGTCTTAACCTCCCTAGTCTTTAGGGTTTTGGTTGGAACACCTCATGGTGTAGTTCCTAGAGTCATGGATTCGACCCCTGAGAGTAGGGAGATGTTTTTTTAGTCTTTATGTATCATTTTCTCAGTCATATAATAGGTTGGACATCTAAGGCGAGAACTACTATAGCTTTTACTTAGACATTTTTTGGAAATCAAGGGATACAATTTGCAGCTATTATCTAGGAATTTATGTGCAATAGATTTTTGTTTTTTTTTCTTTCTCTGTTATAGATTTATGTGAAATATATTCCTCCTCCCTTTCCATTCATCATTTCTTTAGTGGTTTTCCTTAAGGTTTATAAGCAAAATTATTTGGATAAAGCTCTATTTTGATGGGAATATCATTGTGTTATTTTCCTTCTTGCTTAATGAATTCATAATGTACATGCTCATTAATACCCTGTGTTTCTTCTAAACACTAAAATACACCGACAAACCCTAAATACATAACAAATTTACTTTTACCTTGCTCTTCCATATCTATGCTATTGTAACCATTTGATCCTTTGAACTAGCTACCTAGATTTTCTTCCTTATCCATGATCAAACCCTAAAAACTTTCAAACCCTATTTGAGACTAGTATACGTAACTTGAAATCCTTTCCCGTTCCTATCATCTTTGGCTTTGAATTCATAGAGAGATCCCTCTCTGGTTTAGTAGAGCTAGTTTCTCAATCGTAATTGGTTTGAGGTTACCTCCTTCAGTCTCCCTTCTTAGCCTTGGGATATTGTGGAGGATAACATTTTGGCGTCGTTCTCAGGGAAATGGATGTTCATATTTTCCCTGGGAAATAACGACAAGGATCAAATCTAATTCTTGATGGTGAACACTGATCAAACACAAAAAGTTTAGGCATCTTTCACCTAGTGACTCGAGTGCCAAATAATTGAAAGGTTTAGAATTTTCATGGTGACTTCATTGTTCAAAAAACAATAGTTTGAAGAAATTATTGGTGACTTAACTGATTTCAATATGGATTCAACTACTTGAAGGTATGCTCCTATGAATCATGCTCACATTCCTGGTTTTCCAAATCAAATTCTTGCATATATTGGAAAACTAATTTGCCAAATTCCTAGATGGAAATGAGGATGAGACTATTCTACATCCAATAAAATTTCATTGGCATATACATAAGCTTGGGAATACCTTTCATGAGGATTGATTGATGAAAATGTTTATGTCTACCCTAGAAGGAAAAGCAAGATCGTGGTATGAAGATTTGAGGCTAGGTAGCTTATTCTCCCTTAAAGAATTCCACACTACATTCTTTGAATTTTATGGAAAATATCATCTTTCATTCTTATTGTTCGAATATTGTTGTGAATCATGTGAAAAATTCATTCATTACCTTGAAGAGAGTTTTGGTGATGAAGAATGTCTAGATTATGAGATCATAGAGGCCCTTTATGAATTTTCTTCCCAAACATAAAATAAGAGAGATTAGCTGCTTTGATACAAATGATCATACTCGACACATAATAGCCTCCTCTTTGATTGATGAAGAAACAAATGACGAATATTGTCTAGATGCTCATAAAGATTCCCCACATGAAACAATTCTGGTAGCAACACAACACATTGATCAGCTAGAGGTTAAAGAAGAAATTCAAAAGCTCGAAACTAATCAAGAAGATGAGAATAATGGAAAAGAAAGGGTTATTTTAGATCCTGTGGGTGTACACATTAGCAGTGTGATTATTGAAAAAAATGCTCTTGTAAATCATCAAGTAAAAGTAATTGAGCATATCATTGAAGAATCATTTGTTGATTTACAATAGTCTTATGATACAAAAGAACATCCCCAACACACAATAGTTTCTTCCATGATGAAAGGTCAATCAGATTTGAATGATGAAAGCCAATTTTTATTTCATGATTCTAATGATGAGTTGCAATGATCTTGCCAACTTCTATGTGATCTAGTTAATGATGAAGGCATCCTTGTTGCATATGATCTTGATGTTGTGTTTGATGAAATTCAAGAAAATTCAGAGCCCTTATTTATTGTGGATGATGAGAGTGAAAAACAGTTTGCTCTCATTCTGTTTGATGGGAATCAATTTCAACATATAAACAAACCAAAATTGTGCAATAAGGTTTGTTTTTCTTCTTTTAATCATCGACAAAATATTATGTTGCATGATTTCCATGATCCTCTCGTGATTTTATTGTAGTCATCCGTAGAGGAACGATTTTCCAAGTTTGTGATCGAGTGGAAAAGTTGAGTTGCCACTTTTGCTTTTCTTCTTCCTACTCAAGGAAAGTTTGAGTAGGATTCAAGTAGCCATTTGTTAGATTGGTTACACTCGAGGGATCATATCACATGATTTTTATATATATTATATATATATAGATATATATATATAATATATATATATATATATATATATTTAGCAGATGGCTGGTTATCATCATGATTTGAACCCCAGAGTGAAGGTCCTAAGATCCCGATGGTCTGCTACCTTAAGTAAGTTTAGTCAGTGTGTTTTTTATAGTCAAGCTAGTTCAGTTAGTCAATGAGTCTTTAGTTTGAGTTTAGGCTTTTCATTTTCACTCCATTCCCAATGAATAATGCTACTTGGTCTATGGTGTTCTTGACACCTCCAAGGAGTTGCCATCCCAAGCTTGAGCCAATGCTAGTGTCATTCTGTTCTGCGTGTCACCAGTGAACAAATATGCTCTTACAAGGTTTTTGTTAGGGTCTCAAGTCAAATTTTTATCATTTAATCAGATTTTCAAAACAAAATTTGGTCACTCGATAGTGTGTCTAGGTCTATTACTACTCCTTCCAACTACATGGTCAATGGACATCATCATGGTAAGTGTTATCACTCAGGTTGTTCCCAAAAGTTGTAAGAAAGGGAATCCGGTCAAGGTAACCACATACCAATCTTCTAGACATAGATTCTAGCCAATCTGCATCTAGAGAGGGCTCTCTCTTTATGATTTAACTTTGTTTTGAATGGTATCACGCTAGTTATGATGTTTAGGGGTTTATTTATTTATTTTTGGATGGTGAGATTCCATAGAACAGAGGTGCAAACTTGAGAAGTTCAGTCCATTGGGCTAATGGAGTCAATGAGGAGGTTTTTCTCGATCTGGCTTCCTAACAAAGGATGGTTTCACAGAGAAAGGTAGTCAAACAGGGAGCAAAAAAAGATTTGTATGGGATGGAATGGGCTTTAAATTTTTTGAAGGGCAGTTAAGAATCCTTCAACATATTTAACATAGGAAAATGGATGATTACTACTAAGGAGAAGTTAAGAATTCCCAAGCAAATAATCAATATGATAGAATTAGGAAACATGAGAAATTAAGAGTTAACTGTTTATACTAATCCTGAAGAAAACACAGAGAATGATAATGAATGAAACACATAGTGCAGTCAAGCAAACTCTGAATTAATATTTATCATCATCATTTAGATTGTGAAACACAGGTGATATAATGGAACTAGAAAAGTTACAAAACAAAAGATAAAGGGACTTATTGGTCCACTGGTTGATTAAAGAATTATGTGGCAAGTCATCTGCATCAATTCTACATCAAATGAGTCCAACAATAGTTGATTCCAAAGGCTTTTTTATTCCAAAATTTCACTATTACAAAAAAGTATGAGAATGCATCACCAACCCCAAATACTTCGAATGTGGGGGTATTTATACAAAAAATATCTTACAAAATATCTCATGGAGATAATATCTACTGATGACTCATCGATTTTTACAAAAGATAGAGACAGATGTCTCGAAAATAGGAAAAGGATAGATTGATGCTGTGTTGGCTGCTCCGTTGTTGTCAGATGTGCTAGCGGAAGGCTCTGTGAGTCAGTTTACAACTATCTTTCACTAATAGTCTGCATTGTTTACTCCCTCTCGGTTGGATATTCAACTCCGATCTGATACGCTTTTATCCGTCTCATTCCCATTTATTTATGTTCTCCGCATTATGGTAGATGGCTCAAAAACTTCTTCTTACCAAAGATACCAAACATACCAAAGATAAGTTTATAGAATTTCCAACATACTTTGCCACGAGTCCAGCTCTCGTAGTTTATGTCTCTGCAGCTTTCTCAAAGTTTCATTAGTTTCCATGTACCTCAAGAAATTGGGGTGGAGGGTGAATAGATGTCTCACTTCATGCTCAACATAGAATAAATTTTCGAAATTGTTGTAGAGAGCTTGGCCAGATGGAAGTTCCTTCTCCCCTGAAGCATGGAGGGTCCCAAGGTGGATGACATGGGCACGAAGAGTGCACTTGAGTTGGGAAAATGCCATAAGACGTGCGGCAAGTGAATGAAGAGTTGGGCAAGTCGTGCGGCGACTGTTCGGAGGTGCCGACGAGCTGGACAACCAAGTTTGCCGATGTTGTGAAAATTTGGCTAAGTGTAAATTTGGGGTTTCCTCCAAGATTTAACTTGTGTTGTGAAAATTGAAGATTATATATATTGATATATGGGTAGACTGACATCGGGGATTTTCCCCTCCCTTTATACTATTGTGCAATTATTCATGCTATTTATGTGTATGATAAATGTTCATGGTTTTCATCATGATTAAAGGATAAAGTAATACCTCGTACCTAAAAATGAACTAAGTATGAATGTTAGGTGTAGTCCACAATCATAAGTATTGGTGAAAAGAAAGTGGTCGATGGTGCTACACCTCACTATCGTGTGGTTGGAAGATTACCGCGAGTGTAGGGGTGCTAATCTTCCAACCTGTGAGTGAGATCAGCTTCCTTCACTTGCACCTCAACAATAACTTTAAAACAATTTCAATTTCAACTTGAATACTTTTATTGATAAATAACATTTAATATAAATATCTAATGTGATATAGATTAAATATATAGTATTTAGGCTTAATCTAACTTATACAAAAAAAATTCTTTCTTCACAAGAATTCGCTAAAATCTCACAATATAATTTCAAGAATTTTGAGTTGTTTAAAATACATTTATGAATGTATAAATGGATTCAACACCCTTGAAAACTCTTAGTACACTCAAATTTTGCACATCAAACAATTAAAAATCAAGTTTTAAAAGTTTTAGCGTGACCACACTCCTTTTTTTGCCGTGAAAATCATGAAAATTCACGCACACTCTTTTTTTGCCGTGAAAATCATGAAAATTCATGCAATATTTTAATAAAATCAACCACATATTTTTGTAAATCAAGGTTACACCTATCAAACATCAATCCAAGTTACAGTTGTGAGACTTCAATATTTTGGGTGCACCAAAGGTTTTTGATTGTGTTGAATCTATTTCCACCATCAAACACATGACTCAAACATAAAATTTTTTTGGGTCCCTCCAATTCCTCTATTATGCTTTTTAAAAATCTCAATAGGATTTTCACTAAATCTAACTAGAAATAGGAGTTGTCTTTAGTGTGACTTTTTGGACTTTCCGGGTCCTTGAATCTCGTGGAAAATTTTGAGGTGAAATCTTGATTTGTGTTATTTAAACTAGTTTTTTTTAATGTATATGTCGATTCAACACCTTTGAATCCACATATATGTGGATTGCACACGATTACCCATCAAGCTTGTGATTACAATAAATTCCTGTTGGATTTTAGAGAAATTTCACTCGAAAACCCACCGTAAAAACTTCCAAAAGGTCGCACTAAATACAACTCCCTATAAATATAGTAAAAAAAATTATTTCATACTAAGCCCATTATATATATATGTGTGTGTGTGAGTGTGTAATGTTTTCATTTATTTTATATATTTTAGTTTTAGTTTTACTAGTAGAATAAATAGTTTTTTTCACAGGAAATAGGGCATACAATTTTAAGAAATATAATAATTTTTTGTTATTTAAAATATTTTTTTGAATGCCAAATAGATTTAGCACCTTCAAAAAATCTTTAACCCTAAAATTCTACATATTAAAAAGTTAAACTCAAGCTTAAAGTTGAAATTTGGTTAAATTAAACTTAAAAATATAAATATGTGAAAAACTAAATTTCACCTTTATTCTTAAAATAAGTTTTATATTATATATTAATCATTTTTAATTAAATAATTATTTTTAATATAAATTATTAATTAATATTAATTTTTTTGCTAAATTAAATATAATATTTTTTTAAATATATAAATCAGTTAAGAATCTCAAAAACTCTATTATTTAATGTTTAATATGTATACCAAAAATATTTGGAATTTGTTATTTTTAATAATTTTTATTTAAATTTTCAACTAACTCAATAATAAAGATAACAAAAAAATCAAAATATGTATACAAATAACATCTCAAATTTGTTATTTTTAATCATTTTTATTTAAAATTTCAGCCAACTCATTAATAAATATAACAAAATAAATCAAACACATAAAATATTAATCTGTAAGTATAAATATTATTTTAAAATATACAGTTAAATAAAATTAACCTTTAAAACCAAAAAAATACTAAATTTTAGATTTATCTGAAAATTTCAGGGAACATTGTATTTAAGACAATTTATACAAATTTGAACAATTACATCCCTTCTTCAGCCTATTTCTTTTCCATGATACCCTAAATTTATTATTATAAACACAATGTAAAGTCTATTTATCTTCCATGATGTAAATACATTTTTTTTATTATAACCACTATTTATATTCCATTATCTAATAAATATTTTATTGATGATGATGATGATGATGGTGGTTAACGTCCACTGACCCATAATTTCATAATTTCTAATTGTGTGACTCCTTGTCTTTCTTGGCGAGATTGGTGATGTAGCTTTCTTTTTCTTCTCTATGGTCTTCCAACTTCCTTTATTTTACATCTCCTTCATCTCTTCTGGTTCTTGGGACATTGGTGTCTTAGCTTCGCGATCTATTGTATTCGTCCTTTTGGAGATAGTCCGAGAAGAAGTTTGGTCTAGGAGATGTGCTTTGTTGTTAAAAGAAGATTTATTTTGGGCTTTATTTGAAACCTCATAACTGTCGATGCTTGATGGGTTGTTGAGTTCACTTTTTGTTGTTGGGCTTGGCTTTCCCCCTTCTTGTCTTGAGAGTTGTTTCTATGTTGCATGATTTCTTCTAATTAAAAGTTTTCTAGAGAGTGTTCTTCTTGGATGACAGTGTATTGTTCTTTTTGTGCTCCTTCCCACCATGTAGATCTTTGGTGATTTTTTTTAGCAAAGTTTTTCTCAGAGGCTTTTGGGCAATTTTTGGCTAGGTGGCTCTCTCAAAGCAAGATGGACATTTGAAGAGGACACTTTCATAATCGAGTTTCTGGTTCCACACATATTCTTTACTTGTTAGGTGTATTTCTGCTGGGAATCAGGCGATGAATTCCATTTCCACACAGATGGGTGCATATGTGGTTCTGGCATATTCCTCTGTTTCTGGGCTAATAAAATTTTCCAATTGCATTTACAATGGCTTCTAGCGAAGAGAAATTCCAGAGATGCAAGGGTAGATTTGACAATCTCACCCAAACTGGTGCTTAGGTTATGACTGTTGATAGACCAATTACAACCACAATGTAAAGCCTATTTATTTACAATGATCGGAATACATTTTTTTTATTGAGACCCCAATGCAAATATAGTTACAAGCACTACCCAAGGACTCCTTATATCGCTTGTACTAATTCATCCAAGTAACTCCCCAACCATAATGAAAATCATTCATTATTATCTCAAAACGAAAAATTAAAATAAATATTAAATAATCCTTCATTATTATTTAAAAAACAGAGAATGAAAATAAAGCAGCCTCCGTAACAATAGTGAGTTATTTATAGTTGCAGGTAGAGCTATTTTTGCTTTTGCTTTGCCATTTCCATTATCTCCATTATGCTTTCTGCTTTGCCATCTCTGATATCTCCATTACCATTTCTGTCATCTCCACTGCCTGGGTTGAAAACCATTTCCCCCTGTAAAAACAACCAATGCCTAAGTATGAATATAATACTACAGGGACACCACAATGGAGGTCACCTGGTATTATTCGAGATTGTTTCAGTTACCATGGGGCTGATGTTCGGAACCCTTCTCATTATAGTTCTGCTTCAATCTCAAACTTTTCAGTGGGTATAAGGAACAACGATCCTAATTCTCAGACACCGGAATGGATCTCACCTGTCATTATTCTAGTTTGTTGCAGTTATCAGGAGGAGCACGTGAGGAACCCTTCTGATTATAATCCCGCTTCAAACTCCATCTTTTCACTTTGTATAACGAACAACTACCATAATAATAACGGCGTACATCCTGCACCTATTTTGGACAGGGTGAACCGGTGTATCACTGGCCCTGGAAACATCTCTCTGGAACCAATCAGTATGACAAATGATGGATTTGGAGGTAGTTTTTCTGAGAGCGTAGATGCAAATTGTGGTTTCAGAGGCAGGTTTGTTGAGAGCATAGATGCAAATGGTGGTTTCGGAGGCAGGTTTGTTGAGAGCATAGATGCGAGAAGTGGGTCGTCTATTTCCCAACGTAATGCCACCCGGTATGAAAACATGGAGGGGCCGCGTATGCCAACACCACATTCAAATTTGTTGGTAATACCACCTGGTATCAATCCTGCCACCTTGCTGGACTCTTCGGCTGCCTCTGATGAGCAGGTCAGTTGCTTTGACGAGTTTTTTTGGGTTTGAAAATGAAGAGCTGTTCATATTTTATAATGTCTTTCAATGGTTAGGGTTTTGTTTTTCTAACGTCTTTGGTTCTTTGAAAAAAAATATACTGTCCGATGAATCAATGTGTTTTTCAGAGATAAAATGAAGAGCTGTTCATATTTTATAATATCATTCAATTGTTAGGGTTTTGTTTTTCTAACATGTCTGGTTCCTTGAAAAAATATATATTGTCCGATGAATCAATGTGTTCTTCAGAGATTAAGTTCATTGGAATGGAATGTGTCAATTGAATCTCTAGCTGCACAATTAGATCTGTGCACAATTTGGATCCGTTTTATGCCGGTTTCTGGCCAGGCATACTAAATTTCTGTGTTTTTGTTAGGTTTTAGGTTTTTAATTTTAATTTTTTTGTTTGTTGAGATGTAGATTAGTTGGTTTAATTTTTATTCCAAAAAATGACAAGCAAGATGAGAATAAGTTAATTAGAATGGAATGTGTAGATTGAAAGTTAGATGCACAATCAGATTTGTGCGCAATTAGATTTGTGTGTTTACTCCAGGTTTCTGACCACTCATACTAAATTTATGTTTTTTAGTTAGGGTTTTGGGTTTTTAATCTTCATTTTTAACAGTCACACAAATGTGATCTCCTCGTTATCCCTGTCGGTTGAGAGTTGTAATTCTCCCTCCACGCTATCTCCAACGCCTCCGGCAATGTTGACACACGCAGAATCTCGTTTCAGTCACAAACCTTGGCGTCTAGAATAATGGCCTTGCTTACCTTGTATAAAGGTCCTCCCTCGAGTCAACCAGGGTGGAAATTCATGACTTTTATTATGATGTCATGCTTTATTCATTGCACTGGCCTCATCACAGTGACAGCTCTCAACTAGCACCATTAAGGCTATGCTACTGGAGCCTGCTCCCCTCACCTTGCCCATGGAGAAGTTATATTATCGATCCCACTTGCATTTTCTAAATTCGACTCAAATCCACAAGCTGTCCCAAGCTTAAGCACCAATATAAATCTGTGTCTGGTGTTTCGGGGGCAGAACCCTGGCATTACAACAATGCTGCCCGCCTTCAACGTATTAATTCTTAATGTAGAGAATGATATCTGACGTGAGACCATCGTGTCTCCCGATTAATGAGTTGTCCACTAATTGCCTAATTTCCCTTATTCTTATTGATGCACCATAGTTTAATTCCACTTTCACGCTAAAGGTTTAAAAATCAGCATTGCTATAATCTTTTGTCAACATTCTTTATGAGCCCAACTCCTTTATTAGCCAACACATCTATCATGAAATTCATATGCCTCTTAGATATGATGAAACTCTACTTTGCAGAAATGGTCACTTTGCATTTTTATATTTTGTGAAAAAGGAAGTTGAAACCTTATGGATTGCTCTTTGAGTTTAACTATTTATTGGATGATTAATGATGAGATCTTCAAATAGCATCAAGTATGAGATTTTCTTAAAAATGGTTAGCTCTAGCCTCTCATACAATACTAAATATTCAGCTAAATTATTCTTAACACTCTCCATATTCCAAATATTGAAACTCTTTTTTAAATAGAAGCTATAGGTAATCTCTCACTCTCTTAGCTACCTTATAAAGTTTCTATTTTTCTAAAATAGAATAAATTGCATAATTTTCATTTACTACTAAATAAGAAATTAGTCCCTACTAGCCAAACCTGGATGAGAGTATTGTAGCATGCATTGCATAAATCATGGCTCTCTTGTGGAGGAAAAACCCTGGAACCACAGTGGAAACCTAGGGACTACTAGAAACTAAACAACAGTGGCTACAAGAAGTTATGTGACCCTCAAACATTGGGCACCTTACACACTTGGATGGGGGCTAGCAACATTGGAATAGTTGTGCAGTATGGCAACAAGTTGTGAAAGGATAACCTACCCTCAGTAGGACTTTTTAGAATATTCGCTCGGCCACAACTTTTCTCGGTAGAAGGCATCAACATTTTTTGATCATTTTCATTGGAACAACGGTAAACAAATGTCGTTTGCATGGAGAAAGATGTTGTTGACTATTAATGAGATTTGATGGATACAACACCAATTTGAAAGATTGATCCACCTCAGCATCTAACCAAGCAAACACTTGAGAACCCATGAACTTGATGTCCAGGTTGGGGTATTTATATCTGATATGGAGGATGGAGTGGCCAACCTCAATGACCTAGGGCTTCTACAACATACCTGGGCAACAAATTTGGATCTCATATACAATTTACATGATTAGCTACCTAAACCATCACTCGAAATACCGTCTCTTTTTGAGTTGCAATATTGCCAATATGAACAACATGTGCATCAAAAGTCTGGTTCTCGAGAAGCATGCGGGTTTACTCGGTCACGGAGTAGCCACATTTTGCATAGAGAACCTAGGGCTCAACATAGGTGACAACCAAGGTGTCGACCCAAGGGTTACCCGCAACACCATGTTCACACTTATGGATGTTTCGAAGCCATGTCACAACAAATACCGGCTCAAGAAGAAACCACGGTATTAGAGTGAGATGATAACTAGCCACACGTGCTTGAACTTTCCGGGTAAATCACCCACAGAGGATGCACAGAAAAAATTTAAGTGTAATAAGCTGCGGGAGCATGGGCGACTGCTAGTATTTGGTGAAGGAATAAGCATGCCGCAGACACTCACAACATGACTGCCCACTGCTAGTATTCGGTGAAGGAATAAGCATGCCGGAGACACTCACAACATGACTCTCGACCGAGTGAGAGGCAAAAACTGTTCCATGACTAGGTTAAAATGATGGATTGTGGAGATTTCGAGCCAAATCCTCAGTCAATAATTACTGTCTGTACATTTATTCAAGTGCATTGGGAACAATCTAGGGATATATCTAGACCATGATAGATCATACATTGAATATGGGAGCATTACCATTGCTAGAATTTTGGTACATATCGATACTAAAGAAGGGATAGTAGAAAGTCTCCCCTTGCAATACAGGGGCTCATCACATGGCAGATACTAAATTAGGAGGGTGTACCATTCAAGCGTAGGCAGTGCCTTGAAGT
Source organism: Pinus taeda (assembly GCA_000404065.3). Classification (NCBI taxonomy): domain Eukaryota; kingdom Viridiplantae; phylum Streptophyta; class Pinopsida; order Pinales; family Pinaceae; genus Pinus; species Pinus taeda. The sequence continues at coordinate 49,963 of APFE031366878.1, forward strand.
CAGGTACTTGTATAAAGACTACCGGTTGATCACAACTGTTCACATCAAGTGCCCAAAGAGACACACAACAATGGGCACTCAGACACAATTGGATATTGGATGGACTCCCGCACAAAATGCATCAACGGAACTCCTATAGTAGGAGAGAGAGAATTGAATGACTCCTCAGCAATAAGATGCTTGGCCTCGAGCTGCAAGGGTCACTAGATCTCACTCCTCTCTCACTCTTCAGAATCCTCGTAGTCTCATATCCTCTCCTCCCATATCTTGTCATGTTTTTAATTATGAATATGGCCATTTATCAGTTGTTGCATAGAGTTTGGCTTTATTTGCATGAAATGTGAGTCCCATCCCATTTTTTGTTGTTATGGCCCATGAGAAAAATCTGGCCACTAATCCTACAACAATTGAGGGTGAATTCTCATTACATAGTGAATGGGATGAATCATCCGGAAATAACTACCATTATAGATATAATCTTTGATCCCTTTCCCACCCCAAGATGCATGGTATCAAGGGTAGGAAATCTTATATATCTAAGGCCATCTAGCAGGAAGGAATTGAGGTGGCAATGAGCATACAAACTTCTAGTGGCTGGGTTCTTAGAGCAAAAGGAAACCTTGAATTGGTTACCCCATGAAGTGCCTATGTTACAACTGCAAGGGTTTGGGGAGCCGAGAAAAAAATTTAGTACTTGAGATACTTTTTAAATCTGAAAGGATCAATGTATTATTCCTACAAGAGACATTGGGTGAGGGAGTCCCCATCAACTCCTTACTGAAATTCATTCTACCTGGCTGGACCTTCAATACCATTGATGTGAGAGGTCGATGAGGGCATGTTCCATTGGTTTCAATAATAGAAATATTAAGATTGAAAATATTTGGGGTTGTGAAGGTCTATTGGGTGCAGACATCACATCTATTAAACTAGATGCCCCACTCTCCTTGATAAATATATCGACCCTCACAAAATCTTGTGGGCTTCAAGGATAAAATCATGACTTCATCATTTATGGATAAGGAAAATATCATCATTGTGAGAGATCTAAACTTTTCATTGGGGCATGCTAAATCATGGAGCTCACGAGCATAAATTGATCCCCTTGTTAGAAATAATGCTTAATTAGTTATGTAATTAGCTCACAAAGTAGCTAGCAGATTGTTAGGGATTAAAGGAGCAAATTGTTAGGGTGGTCAGTGCTGCTCGAAAGTGCTAGAAATTAGTTGTAATTATAGTAGATTTATTCCAGAGTTGTTTTTTAGTAATAGTTTTACTATATAAGAATGTAGTTAACAATTGAATTAAATATATGAGATTTGCAACATTTTTTAGCTCACATTGACTGTGTTTTTTTAATTGTTTTATCTGTATTTCTTTTTATGTATTGTTCTTCATAGTACTGTTGGCTTCTCAATTTGCTTGAAATAATTCATTTCATATTCAACAAGTGGTATCATAGCACGTAAAATTCTTTTCGGTTAAAGTTGTATTGTTGGAATTTCGCCAAAGTTATTCATGTCGAATTCTAGCCAGATGCTAGTTCCAGAATTTGATGGGAACGATTATGATTATTGGTGCATTAAGATGCTAACCGTTTTGATTGGAAAAGATTTGTGGGAGATTTTTGAATCAGGATATGAGGAGCTAGCTGATTGGAATGCTCTTATAGCCAATGAAAGAACAACAAGAAAGGAATCAAGGAAGAAGAATGCTCAAGCTTTGTTTCATATTCAGATAGCTCTTGATAAGAGCTTATTTCCAAGAATATGAGGAGCAAAAACTGGCAAAGCTGCCTGGGAGACTCTACAAGAAGCTTACCAAGGTAGTGATCAAGTTAACGTGGTCAAACTTCAGACATTGAAGCGAGATTTCGAGAATTTGAAGATGCAAGAAGCTGAAAGTATGAGTGACTATTGTGTGAGAGTCAAAGATGTTGTCAATAAAATGGCTACACTTGGAGAAGCTGTAAGTAATGAAGTTTTAATTAAAAGAGTATTGAGATCTTTAACACATAGATGGAATCATGTTGCAATAATCATTGAAGAAAGTAAGGATTTAACAAAACTACAGTTTGATGAATTGGTTGGATCTTTGATGTCTCATGAAGATGGATTGAAGGAAACTTTTGAAGCTGTAGAGAAAGATTTTTCCTCTAAATTACAAATTACAAAGAATGAAGATGCAAGTAGCAGCAGCACCAAAAGCCATCAAGGTCAAGGTAAATGGCAAAACCAAAATTATTCAAGAGGTAGAGGAAGAGGTGGCTCAAGTGGAAGAGGTAGTTTCAGAGGAAGAGGTAGAGGTAGATTTGATAAGAGAAATGTTTAATGTTACCATTGTAGCATGTATGGTCACTTTGAAAGAGAATGCAGATTGAAAGAAGGTAAAAATGCTAATTATGCTCAAGAAAGTAGTGAGTATCCTCGAGATCAATTATTTTTATCTCATGCCAAAGGTGAAAATACTAGTAAAGATGTTTGGTACCTCAATTCTGGATGCTCTAACCATATGACAGGGAATGAGAAGTTGTTTTCAGCAAAGGATGGAAGTTTCAAATCCAAGATCTAGCTTGGTGATGATAAATCATTGGAGGTTGCTGCCAAAGGAGCTATGGAGGTCCAAACAAAAGAAGGTATAAAGAGTATTCATGACATTTATTATACTCCACAATTGAAGCATAATTTGTTGAGTGTTGGGCAACTCTGTGAGAAAAATTATAAAGTAGTCTTTGAAAATAAGACATGTACTATCTATGATAAGAATAAGGGAAATAGGGTGATCATTGTTGTGCCTATGACAAGAAATAGGATGTTTCCCTTGAGGTTTGATGAGCATAATAGAAATCTTGTTAATATGGCTTATGAGGATTCAAGTTGGTTATGGCATCTCATGTATGGGCATTTAAATTTTCAGAGTTTGAAGTTTCTAACCTCACATGCATTAGTTTCTGGTTTGCCCAAGGTAGAAGAGCATAAGGAGGTTTGTGAAGGATGTGCTAAAGGAAAGCATGCAAGGGAAAGGTTTCCAAAGGGTAGTGCATGGAAAGCTCATCACCCACTTCAGCTTGTTCATTCAGACATATGTGGTCCTATGCAGACTAAGAGTTTCGGTAAGTCATCATATTTCATCACTTTTATTGATGATTACTCACGAAATTGTTGGGTATATTTTTTGAACGCCAAAAGTGAAGCCCTAGATACATTCAAGAAGTTCAAAGCCCTTGTACAAAATGAGAGAGGGTGCAAAATAAAATGTTTGCGGACTAACCGTGGAGGAGAATTCTGCTCAAAAGCTTTCCAGAGCTATTGTGATATGAATGGCATCAGGAGGCAGCATACTACAGCATACACACCCGAGCAGAATGGCATAGATGAAAGAAAAAATCGTACGGTGGTTGAAATGGCAAGATGCATGCTACAAACTAAGGGATTGAGCAACTCTTATGGGGGAGATGCAGTTGCTACAGCAGTATACATCCTCAACCGTAGCCCCACCAGTTCACTGGACAATATGACTCCTTATGAAGCTTGGTATGAAAAAAAGCCTAATGTTAATCATTTCAAAGTTTTTGGTTGTTTGGGTTATTTCCACGTACCTGATCAAAATAAAAAAAAAGTTAGATGCAAAGAGTGAGTTATGCATTTTTATTGGGTATAGTGAGACAAGCAAGGCTTATAAATTGTATAATCCTCTAACTAACAAGCTTATTGTCTCAAGAGATGTAATTTTTTATGAAGGGGGAGTTTATGGTCATCTAAAAGGCCATGTTGAGAAGACAAAATCTATTTTGAATGATGATATAATTGTTGATAATGATCATGAGCAGCCAACTAATGTTTCTGTAACTAGTGGCTTAACTCCACCAAGTAGCCCTTCATCAATTTCTCCAACAGCAAGTTCAAGTCCAACTTCTTCTCCAAGTTCTACAAGGAAGGTAAGAAGATTGAGTGATATTTATGAGAGGAGTGCAAATCAAGCACATGAAGAAGGCCCAATAGGTGAGATAGTCAATTTTGCTTTATTAGCCAAGGCTAAATTTGAACCATAATGTTTTGAAGATGCATGTACTAATGATGTTTGGATGCAAGCCATGGAAGAAGGGATGGATTCCATTCAAAGGAATGACACTTGGAAGTTGACAGAGCTTCCACATGACAAGAAAAAGATTGGCACCGAATGGGTCTATCAGACTAAATTTAACAGTGATGGGAGTGTTGAAAGACACAAAGCAAGATTAGTTGCTAAAGGATTCACACAGAAGTATGGAATTGATTATGAAGAGACATTTGCGCCAGTAGCAAGAGAGGAGACCATTAGAATGTTGATTTCATTAGCAGCTCATAAAAAGTGGAGCATACATCATATGGATGTGAAAAGTGCCTTCTTGAATGGGTACTTAGGAGAGGAAGTATATGTGGAGCAGCCACAAGGTTTTGAAGTGGAAGGAAAGGAGAATAATGTCTACAAGTTGAAAAAGGCTTTGTATGGACTCAAGCAAGCACCAAGAGCGTGGTATGCAAGGATTGATGGATACTTTCACGAAAATGGCTTCGAGAGAAGTAAGAGTGATCCTACCCTTTACTACAAAGAAGAAGGTATTGATATTTTAATCATAAGTTTGTATGTTGATGATCTATTGTATATGGGTAGTAGTTCTAAGATGAATGATAAATTCAAAGCTGCTATGATGAACGAATTTGAGATGAAAGATCTAGGCATCATGAAATATTTTCTAGGAATGGAGGTTTATCAAAGTAAGGATGAGATTTTCATTTGTCAAACAAAGTATGCAAAGGATATGCTAAATAAATTTGATATGCTTGATTGTCATCCATCCCATACTCCAATTGCTCATGGAGAGGTGTTATGTAGAGATCATGGTGCTCATTTAGTTGATGAGAAAACTTACAGAAGTATTGTGGGGAGCTTGATATTTCTAACCCACACAAGGCCTGATATTACATATTCAGTTTCACTTGTTTCAAGATATATGACAAATCCATCTGAAATACATATGAAGGCAGCTAAGAGGATTTTAAGGTATGTGAAAGGCACTCTAAATTTTGGTATTCATTACTACTCTTCTGAAAAGTTCAATCTTGTTGGATTTAGTGATTCAGATTGGGGAGGTAGTCTTGATGACCGTAAGTCCACATCTCGAAATTGTTTCTCTTTTGGTTCTCGTTTGATTACATGGAGCTCAAAAAAGCAAAGCATTGTTGCCCTCTCATCCACAGAAGCGGAGTATGTTGCAGTTACCTCAGCAGGTACACAATCTCTTTGACTCAGAAAAATTTTGGAAGAAATTGGAGAAAAACAAGTTCAACCTACAGTGATTTATTGTGATAATGTAAGTGCCATCAAGTTAGCAAAGAATCGAGTTCATCATAGCAAGACAAAACATTTTGACCTGAAATATCACTTCATTAGAGATTTGGTGCAGAAGAAGGATGTTGAATTAAAGCATATAAATACTCAGCAGATATCTTCACCAAAGCAGTTGCAAAAGATCATTTTTTGGCAATAAGAGATAAGATAGTAAATCCTCATTAATCATTAAGGAGGAGTGTTGGAAATAATGCTTAATTAGTTATGTAATTAGCTAACAAAGTAGCAAGCAGATTTTGTGTTCACTGCAAAATTAAAGAAACAGATTGTTAGGGATTAAAGCAACAAACTGTTAGGTGGTGAGTGAAATTAGTTGTAATTATAGTAGATTTATTCCAGAGTTGTTTTTTAGTAATAGTTTTACTATATAAGAATGTACTTAACAATTGAATTAAATATATGAGATTTGCAGTATTTTTTTAGCTGACTGTGTTTTTTTAATTGTTTTAGCTCACACACTGACTGTGTTTTTTTAATTGTTTTATCTATATTTTTTTATGTATTTTTCTTCATAGTACTGTTGGCTTCTCAATTTGATTGAAATAATTCATTTCATATTCAACACCCCTAACTTAATATTGTTAGCACCTATTGGATTCTCATAGTCTCCTTAATACAAACACGAACAAAATATAGCTTACTTGAAGCAATAGGAGAATTGGCAAGGATGCACTCACCTGAAGATTGGATTGGATTGTTTCATCATTAAAGCACAAGTGGTGGATCCTTTGGAAAAAATTAGATAGTGGGTGGGACTAAGGGTATTTTCCATCATTTCCCATTTTGTTTAACTCATGAACTCCAACTCTAAGTCAAACACTCCTTTTAAATTCAAATCATCCTCACTTGAGGAAGTTGAATTGCATAATATTGTAAAGGAATCATTGCTATTTGCATCAAGCCCATCATATCCAAGTAGAATCCCAAGAAGAAATTTGCATTCCTCAATCATAGATAGATCCATGAAGCCATTGGTGCTACATAAGAAGGTCTACACTTCATTAAGCTCAAGAACCCTAAAAGCATCATTCTCAAGATCAACCTTTCTAAAGATTTTGAAAGAGCATGCTAGACATAACTTTAACTTATCCTTACCCATCTTGGCTTCCCACATTCTATCATAAAATGGATCATGTGTTGCTTCACATCTGCATCATATAACATACTTATTAATGGAGTTGCATCCAAAGTTTTCCATGTTGAGCATGGCCTCATACAAGGGTGTCCATTATCTCCCCTCTTATTTTTCCTCATCATGCAAGGATTAAGTAGGCTCATATTTAATTCCTAGCATACAGGTCATTATTATCTCTGGTCAAAATGAAAGATGTATCCTATTTTTCTTTTGTTAATGATGTACTAATATTCTTAGATGAAGCCATTTACAACACTACTTGTTTCAAGCATATTATGTCCCTACTTTGTAAAGCTACAAGAATTATGTCCAATTACAATAAATCTACCATTATGCATGTACGATGTTCACTAAATGAAAAAATATATGCTCTACCATAATTTCAATTCACTCAACTAGACATTGAAAAACTAGACATTGAAGTGGGCCTCAAGTATGTCAGCTTCACACTCAAACCAAATGATGTATAGTGGACTGGTCTTGGCTCATTGAAAAAATTGAAGGACGCATCAACATTTGGTATGAGAGATAGCTATCTAGAGCAGGTAGATTAGTACTAATCAAATGAGTACTACAGCCTATATGTGGATGGTTGTGGCCTTGATACCAAAGGGCATCACCAACTTAATACAATAAATATGTTGTAGATTCTTATGGAGAGGGAAGCATGTTGGAAGGACCTTTGCCTCTGTGAAATGGGAGATAATTGGAAATCCCAAAAAATGGGAGATAATTGGAAATCCCAAAAAATGGGGAGACTCCGGCATAAAAGATTTGAATATATTTGTAACTGCTCTTGGAGTAAAACTAGGCTTCCCAATAATAACATGATACAAATTATGGAAAGAGGTGTTTTATCACAAATAAATATACCCTCTTAGCATTATCTAATGGGTTCATAGGCTGAACATGGGTAGAAATGGGTCATCCATCATATGGTAAGCTATTATGCATTCCATATGGGTCATAAAAGAGGGACTCTCATGGCATATTAGAATTGGTGAGATAGTAAGCTTAGGAATTGATGCATGGGTGGGTTGTGGGAATGCACACATTCTACCACTAGAGGAAAGACTCAAATTGGCTAGTATCTCACAACTCTCCCAAAAGAGTAGATGGGAGAAACACTACATGGCTCTCACAATATTGGAAATGAGCAAAGGACCTCATGATACTGGAAATATGGAGAAAAAGTTAGACCAAATACATTGGGGCACTTGATGAGTCACTTGTCATATGAGGATGAAATCATTTGGGACGCATCCTCTCATGGTCTTTATATCCATGGGATGGATATACTTTCCTATTTTTAGGGGCATTAACCTATGGAGGCTCTATGGTGGTGGCAACCCACCTCCAAACTCAAGGCACCTCCCAAATCTAGGTTGTTAATATGGTGCATATTATCAAATAAAGTACTTACTAATGATAATGTGGGCTATACACGGACCATCACAATGTTTCCTTTGCAAAGGAACATGATGAAGACATAGACCATCTGTTCCTACATTTCCCAACAACCAATGAGGTGTAGAATCAGATTTGTATCTCCCTGGACCTCAATATCAAATGAAATGGGGTACAACTCACCTCATCTTGGCACACATGGTGCACCTGAGCATCATCACAAAAATTCTGAAATTTCCCCCTTCTTGTGTGGATAGGAATCTGATCATAGTCTAGGACTGCCTAATTGAGTGGACATCTATATGAAATTACATTGAAGCACTATATCATCTACACCCTCACTAAAAGCTATTATACCTGAAGTTATTGGTAGAACATTCCCATGGGATTATTTTGATGGTTCCAACTTCCACCCAAGATATGCCTTGTGGAGGAGGAGAAATCTTATGGTATCAGACATATATTTTTACAAACTCAAAATGGTATTAAGGAGGGGCACAAACAATTATGCAGAAATAAATAGTCTCACATACCTACTCATTTTTGCACTTGAGAAAAACTGCAACAGGAATATTGTCATCAAGTGGTTCAAATCTGCATCTCATTGTCACCCTAAGAACTCATCCGTTTAATAAGTCACTACACTAAAACCACTCTTTGATTATATTGTAAAGGAACAAGATTTCTGATAAAGAAACCAGGGGTTTCAAGAACAACAGGATCAAGAATTGTAAGAATTCTAGCACAAGTACAGGTGCGGCCCAATGACTTACAGTGATTTGTGTAACGAGGATCAACCTTCAAGTCTTGGGAATGATTCAGGGTTCAAAGTTTGTCGAGATATGGCTTCGCCATATTAAAGGCAGCAGTTACATTCGCCACTATTTCAAATGTGCATACTCAGATTGTCAGACGAAAAAGAGAATAGTATGCTTTCAGAACGGGCAAGTGACCCAGATGTTCATGAACATCCAAAGCCACAACAACATTTCACAATGGCAGTTGGTGGTACCCTTGAATGTCTCCAAAATGGATGAACGTTTTGATGCAGTATCATCTTTACCAGGAAAACCCTGCTATCAACTCTTGTCAACCAGTAATCCAAATTTTACTGATGTCGAGTACTCAATGCCCAGGTGATTTTTTATTTTTTTTTACATTCTTTTGATATTTGCATGCATTTATGCGCTATAAAATCGGTATAAAAAATTTATAAATTCATTTTTTGGGTGGTGGTCAAATTACAGGAGTGTAGATGACGTAGAGGAAGAACACGCCCTACAAATAATCAGTGAACATGATTTTCTGGATGATGGATACCGATGGCGGAAATATGGAACCAAACACATAAATAAAAATCCTAATCCAAGGTATGGATATGGTCTATATATTTATTTCAAATTGCTTCGTCAGTAAATATGTCGAAATGAGTGCACGTAATACAGCAGCACTTATTAACGAAGAACCACTGAATTCGGAATGGTCCGTCAACAGAACCATCACCTCATTTCAACTCAATTGCGTGGGCTTGTTATTAGGCTGAAAAGGATGTTATAAGTTGAATCGCTGAAATTAGGGAAGATAATATGTTAATTTGTTTCCAGTTTTAATAGGGAAATTAGGGATTATAACACGCTAGTTTGTTTTCTTTATTTTTATTTGAACAAACATAAATTTAGGTTTATTTTTATGGATGTGCATTTTTAAGTATTTTATTCACTTTATATGTTTATTATATTTATGTGGGTTTATTTTTAAGTAATTTATTTACTTTGTAAGTTTATTATTATAAATTATAAAATTTATTATATATTTTTTAAGATAGGTTACTTTTTTTTAAAATAAATTATTGATTATTCTAGTTGTTTAATTTTATATATTAATTAGTTTCTTTATTAATAAATTTGGATTATCAATGGTTTATTGACTTTAAAATTAATAATTTATTGAGTTTATTAGAAGAGTATTGGGCGAAAATCACATCATAAGATTGCTCTCATAAACTTGATATGGATCATAGAATCCTCAATTCAACAATTTATTGAGCGTCTATCTTTTGACAAATATGTCTTTTTATTTTGTCTATTAGATAAGGATAATGGACAATTCAATAGATAGGAATATGGAAAGACACAAAACATACCTACATGGTGCTTACTATTTTCCATCATCCTACCCTCATTTACAATCATACTATGCATCATTCCACAATTTAAGAACTCCATTTTTATAATCTAAATAAAAGAAATGAAGTCACAATATTTAATATTTAATTTAAAATAGCATCCCATGCAAGCATGAAGAAGGGCCATAATTAAGGGTTTGAATGTATTTTTAATATTTTAAATTTTGTAAAAATTCCAATGCCCAATGGTGTTAGATATAGTCGTTATTTGTTTTCATGGCCAATTGTGTTAGGGCCATCTTTATTTGTTTTCATGCCCAATGGTGTTAGGGCCATCTTTATTTCTTTTCGTAATTTATATATCTGGTTCATATTTTCCATTAGGGAGTCTCCTAAATTCCCCCATTATTCAAGAAGTGGAAGCCAAATTTGATCTCTAGATTAGAAATTTATAGAGTATCCATTAGTTGATGAGAATTACTATTTCTTATTTTCAAATGTTGAGTGAATAATTTTCTTGCTTAGTACTCATCATAAAATCATGTTTTTTACTATTGTAATCATATTTATAAATTCATTGAGATGAAGTGCACTTGGGTAGCATGTGCACTACTTCTTTTACATGGTTGATGCAACCCCAGCCCTAATAGTGAGATCTCTTTGGAAGTATTCCAATACTAAGACAACATTCAAGGCTACGAAAGCATCTCTTCCTTTCCATTCTAGACATAATTTTTCTTTCGAGAGAGTTAGGACAACTATGTCATCATAAGTATCAATGGGTTAAAATTTTCCTCTAAGTCTTATACTCATTTTTATGCTTGGCAAACTAAACACCAAAAATTGTAACTCCCTTATACGTCTTGGGTTAAACCTGCCTCTGTCTTATTTTCTCAACCATAAAATGGATCTAGTAAACCATCATTGCTTTTGCATCAACTAGAATGTTTTATCCACATATTTTCATTTAAATTGTCTCGAAACCTGTCTTATTTTCTCAACCATAAAATGGATCTAATAAACCATCATTGCTTTTGCATCAACTAGAATGTTTTATCCACATATTTTCATTTAAATTGTCTCGAAACCCAATGCTTACTGCACACAAATTGACACTATTTTACCCCTTTCACCATCATATTTCATAGGATAAATTAGTGATTTTATGGGTCATAACAAAATTTCAAGGTGGAAATTTTTTGATACGTGAGAAGGATAACATATACAATTTCCAACTACCCCAATAAGTGAATTATTTGACATTTAGAAGCAATGTATTTTTAGTTTTAGCTAAAGAATTTTAGGAAAGGTAATTTCAACGAGAAATCATTTAGAACATTCCCACTCATGTATCATAGCCAATGTAGTTTATCAACCCATTCAATCAATTGTTTGAAATTTTTCATTAACAATAAAAATATAATTATATCATTAAAAGTTTTCACAAGATATTAATATTAAAACTTATTAGAAATATATTTCATGGTTATATTTACAAATTAGGGTTAAAAAAAGAAGGTTTTACACCATGGCATTACTATAGTTATTATCTTCATATGTAAAAGTTCTACATTCTTGTATCCATGTGATGTAATGACTCGAGAACTACTAATTATTAGTAGGTTGTAGAGATCATCTTGTAATTTTTTAGGAAAGGAATGAAAATCTAATAAAAAGGAGAAATTCCTATGTGATGCGTATTTTATTTCTTTCATTGTTCTTATTCAACTATTGTGTGGTTGATGCAATGTTTAGATTTTTTTTTCCTATTTCTATAATTAATATTTTTTTAAAATTACAACAATAAATCAATTATTAGAAACAAAAAACTCCAAGAATGTCTAAATGCATTAGGTTTAGAATTTCCTTATACTCATCTCTCATAACTTGAATTTAGTTTCTAAATCTAGAGGATGACATTTTTGTGGGTTTCAAGAGTTCAAAGATCTTGTTAAAATATTAGATGCTCACGAAGACCAAAACCAAGAGAAGATGTAATGGGGGTGAGCACAACTCTAAGGATTTTGAGTGTTTCGACAAGAATGAAGGATTCATGAGGGAGTTAACTATTCCATATAATGTACAAAAGGGAGTTAGAAAGGGAAAGAACCAATCCATCATAAGTGCTACTAAGGCCATGATTCATTACCAAAACCTCACAATGTTTCTTTATGTGACACAAGAATCTACATCCATAACTACTTCCATGATGAGAACTTGGAGTATAAGACACTTACTCAGGCATTTACTAATGTGTAGCTAGAAGTGAACCATTTCTAAATATTTGGTTGTCCTTTTAATACCATGTAACAATAGAAAATAGGATGAAGTTGGAACTCTCCAATAGGAATCGTTTATTTGTACATTATAATAACACTTGAAAGACCTACAAGGTCTAGATTCCAAAGAAATGAAAAGTAGTAGTAAGTAGTGATGTAAAGTTTGAAGATGAATTTACATCTAGAAAGTCCCATAAACATATCATGATGAAAGAGAATAATGAATGTGAAGCTTTAAAGTTTAATTCAAGGTCACCAGTGATTTCCAAATAAGTAAAACATCATTGAGGAACAAAGGAGGAGATAGATCCTTTAATTATTTTCAGGAAACATCAATAGTTCATTCAAACATTAAGGTATGCTTAGGAGTGTGTTGAGGCTTCGAGGATCACATAAATAGAGAGAAAACATATGAAGAAGTTTGCATACTACTTGGAATTAAAATAAAACATCATATATTTGGAGCCTTCTAGATTTCGAAAGGAGGTCTAGCAATATGCATGGTGGAGGAGTAATCCTCCATCAAGAAGAATTATGTTTTGAACATAGTGACATGACTAAAAAGGAAGTCAATATTGAGTTTTAGGTCACTCTATAATATCAATCTTGCAATAGATGAAAACATTTAAAATTTCATAATAAGGTTCTTGACATGATGGTTCACGTAGAAAGGAGTGGACTACCAGAAGTCATCTTTATAGTCACCAATTGCAGTTATAATAGATAATTTATGGCTTTTCATTCATTTATGGAATAGATGATGCATTAGATGGATGTGAAGAAAACCTTCTTTAATATGATCATTGAGGAAGAAGGTACATATAGGAACCTTAGGGTTTTGAGATAAATGGTAAGAATCCATATATATGCAAGATTAAGAAATTTTTTGTATGAGAAATAGTTGGGATAAAGAGCGTGGCATTCCAAGATAAAAGGATATTGCCAGATATAGAATTGAGTACAAAATAAATTTTATTTTATATTATATTATCTACTTTTGGGATTATTTTTCTCATTTTGGTGTTTTGTATAGATGAACTCCTCCTTAGATGTCCAAAAAATCTCATTGCAATATACAAAGTAGACATGAAAATTGACTTCAAGATGAAGGAATTTTTTGGATGAATTTTATCTTATGGCCACATCCATGATCACTAATATAACGAAGGTGACATCTTCAAATTCAAAACTCACGGAACCCTTGTTGCACAAGTAGATGATTGGTTCCTTCGTCTATTTGGTCAACACAAGGAAATATATATGTTTTTCAATGAACATCTTGATTAGATTCATTTTGGAGTGAAGGAAAGAGCATTGAGGACTCAAAAAATGTTAACTTAATAATCCTAAAGTTTATTTGGTTAGATAGTTTTCTAGGATCAACAAAGCTATTCTAGAATATATTTTTCTAGAATAATAAGGATAATTATAGAATTGTTGTATTCCTATAGGATTTGTTAGTTCCTTATCATAGTGATTATCCTTGAGTTTTTTAGCATGAACACATGGTATGTTAATATGAGGCTTTAAAGTTTATATATAGGCTATGCCTCTCAAGCTGTATGTAATGTGTTTTCCTTTATCAATATTATTACATATCCAAGGACACTTTTGCTAAACATATTGTGGTATCGGAGCCACTCTAACAATAGTTTTGTACAATGAGAATATCGTGTTGAGGAGAAGGCCACGATATATTAATGAAAAACAAATGTCTAAAACTTAAGAATAGTTTTCTTCACCAATTTTTTTTTATCAAGGAAGTACTTTATTGAGTCAAAACAGTTGCTTTAAAGTTTGGCAATCTAGATCTATAATATTTTAATATTTAAAAAAAAAAATTGTGTAGAAATGAAAAGAATTTGTTGATCTCAAATATATTTTTAAGAAATTATAAAAAGACCAAGATAAGAAGAGGGAGGGCATAGAAAAGTCTCTATATTGTGAAATTTCCCACTTCTTATAAATTGGGAAATTAACTTATTTTAAATGGCTTGAAAAAGTTTAGGCCATCTAGTAATTTTATTTTCCTTTCTAACCATGGCGCTAGAAAGGGGATAAATGATTTCTTTCCTAAATACATCTACTACTCATGTTTACAACTTGAATAATGGTCGAAATACTTTTTCCTAGTCAAATTATTAATCTACATTAATATAAACTATCCAAATGAAAATTTATTATTGAAGATCTTAGGAATAGCTTCTAGTAAACACTCAACCTAATACCATTGGTAGTATCATCAGAAACGTTAAGTCATAATTTGTATTCATGAAGTTGAAATCAACACCATTGGTTTCCAAAACCCACAGGAACAATAGATTTTCCATCATTAACTCAACTTTGTACAACTAGTAGAACACCTTGCAAAGAAGTGCCATCAATATAATTAGAAATTTAATGGTCATAAATCACTCGATGGGATAGTTTTAGAATACAAAATATTTCTATGTTGAACTATATAAGTAGTTGATTGGTTCCTTCATCTATTTGGTCAACACAAGGCTAGATATATGTTTTTCAATGAACATCTTGATTATATTCATTTTGGAGTGAAGGAAAGAGAATTGAGCACTAAAAAAATGTTAACTTCATAATCCTAAAGATTATTTGTCTAGATAGTTTCCTAGGATCAACAAAGTTATTCTAGAATATATTTTTCTAGAATAGTAAAGTTAATTCTAGAATTTTTGTATTCCCTAGAAGATATATAGGACTTGTTAGTTCCTTATCATAGTGATTATCTTTGAGTTTTTTAGCATGGACACATGGCATGTTCATATGAGGCTAGAGAATTTATATATATGCTATAACTCTCAAGATTTATGTAATGTGTTTTTCCTTATCAATATAATTACATGTTTAAGTACACTTTTGCTAAACATATCATGGTATCTAAGCCATTGTAATGATAGTTTTGTAGGATGAGAGTATCGTGGTGAGGAGGAGTCCATGATATAGTAATGGAAAACAAATGTCTAAAACTTAAGCATAGTTTTCTTCACCAAAAAAAAATCACCAAGGATGTACTTTATTGATTCAAGAAAGTTGCTTTAAAGTTTGGCAATCTAGATCTATAATATTTTAATATTCAAAAAAATTCTTTTGTGTAGAAATGAAAATAATTTGTAGATCTAAAATATATTTTTAATAAAATATAAAAATACCGTGATTAGAAGAGGGAGGGTGTAGAAAAGGCTTTGTATTGTGAAATTTCCCAATTATAAATTTGGAAATTAATGTTTTTTTAATGACTTGGAAAAGTTTAGGCCATCTAGTAATTTTATTTTCCTTTCCACCATGGCACTAGAAAGGGGATAATTGATTTCTTTCCTAAATAAATGTACCAATCATGTTTAAAACTTGAATAAGGGTATAAATACTTTTTCCTCGTCAAATTATTAATCTACAGTAATATAAACTACCCAAATGAAAATACCTTATTGAAGATCCTAGGAATAGCCTCTAGTAAACACTCAACCTAATACCATTGGTAGTATCATGAGAAACGTTAAGATATAATTCGTATTCATGAAGTTGAAAACAATGCCATTGATTTCCAAAACCCATAGGAACAATAACTTGGCTATCATTAACACAACTTTGTACAACTAATAGAACACCTTGTAAATAACTGCGAACATTATAACTATAAATTCAATGGTCAAAATCACTTGATGGAATAGTTTTAGAATAGAGAATATAGCTAAGTTGAATTATCTAACTAGTTGGTTGGTTCCTTTGTCTATTTGGTCAAAACAAGGTGAGGTATATGTTTTTCAATGAACATCTTGATTAGATTCATTTTGGAGAGAAGGAAAGAGCATCGAGGAGTGGAAAAATGTTAACCTCATAATCCTAAAGTTTATTTGGTTTTAGATAGTTTTCTAGAATCAACAAAGTTATTCTAGAATATATTTTTCTAGAATAATAAAGTTAATTCTATATTTCTTTTATTCCCTAGAAGATATATAGGACTTGTTAGTTCATTATCATAGTGATTATCTTTGAGTTTTTTAGCATCAAAACATGGCATGTTGATATGAGGCTAGAGAATTTATATATATGATATGCCTCGTAAGATTTATATAATGTGTTTTCTTTATCAATATAATTACATGTCTAAGGACACTTTTGCTAAACATATGATGGTATGAGACTTACTGTAAATATAGTTTTGTAGGATCAGAGTATAGTGGTGATGAGAAGGGCATGATACATTAATGGAAAACAAATGTCTAAAACTTAACCATAGTTTTTTTCACCCAAAAAAAAAATCATCAAGGAAGTACTTTATTGATTCAAGAAAGTTGCTTTAATGTTTTGCAATGTAGATCTATAATATTTTAATATTCAAAGGATTTATTTTTTGTAGAAATGAAAAGAATTTGCAGATCTAAAATATACTCTTAAGTAATTATAAAAGGACCATGATAAGAAGAGGGAGGGTGTAGTTTTATTCACCCAAAAAAAACAATCATCAAGGAAGTACTTTATTGATTCAAGAAAGTTGCTTTAAGGTTTCACAATATAGATCTATAATATTTTAATATTCAAAAGATTTATTTTGTGCAGAAATGAAAATAATTTGTAGATCTAAAATATGTTCTTAAGTAATTATAAAAGGACCATGATAAGAAGATGGAGGGTGTAGAAGAGGCTCTATATTGTGAAATTTACCACTTCTTATAAATTTGGAAATTAATTCTTTTAAATTACTTGATCAACTTCTTTGCAAATCCTGCACCTCATTCACCATTAGCTCTCATACCACCTATCACAATAGTGCAGTGAGATCAACTCTTCATCATCAACCCGATCATCAGCTATGATACCACCTATCACGATAGTGGTAGTGGGATCAGCTCCTTATCATCAAGGTCCCTGCACCAACCCGTCTCCAAGGTTGTCTATTGAGAAAGGAGGGCCACAAAGTTTCCTCCCTAACTCTCATCCACCCATGTATCAGATTGGTACTGTGTCCTCAAGTATCTGTGCACAGCCTCAACCTCCTCACATGTACACCCAAGCTTCCCAAGATTGTGTTTCATCAACTGAAAGTCATATATGCCCATAAAATACCTACAAAACTCCACTATGCCAGCCAGATCTCTACGTGCATAATCCTCTCCAACTACTGCCTCTAAAGAAGTACTTGGACTCTCTTCATTTACAACTCCATTGTGAAGATCTTCAGTAGAAGATGTCTCTGCCAAGTGCTTCACGATTCGTAAGATTGATCTCCTACCTCCTTCCTTCTTCCTCTCTCTTGCAATGAAGCCAATCAACTTCTCTTCCTTTGTTGTTTGAGTCATACTCCCAAGTCCCCTTTTATCCACATCATCATGCCTCACATTCAAATCTTTGGGATAAAAATTCATAGAATTCATCCTTGGTGTATACCCTAAGCAACTCCTCCTATTCATCGGAACCAACATAGTTCTTCCTTCCGCTGTGATCAAGAGAATTTCCCGGTCCACCATTGGTATGGCTTGTGCAAGCTTCATGAAATCTTGCCCGAGCACCATAGAATGATCATCCATGTCCACAATCCTAAAGTCCAACTTTCGAAACCATTAGCCTACTCTCACCTCAGCATTCTTCATCACATCGGTAACAAGTTTCATGGTAGCTTTGACTGCTTTGAAAGCACTCCACTCTTTCTCCATCTCAGCTTTCTTTCCAAAAGTATTTGCTGATTTCCTACTTAAGAAGCTATGAGTAGCTCCCGTATCCACCAAAGTTGCAAATCTCTTGCCTTTCATGGTCACCTGCACAAAACTCACCTTCAAGGCATTAGGTCCTTCTGTTGGCTTTATCTTGCGTCTCATATCAGCAGCCTTCCTCAAGAATTCGACCTTAGAAGTGTCCATTGGCTTATGTTCCAACTCGAAATCTTTCTTAAGGCACTTCACTTCCTTGCTTGGCTCTTCTAAGCAACCTGATCCTCGATCAGCTTGACTTCCTTCTAGCTTGTCCTCCATTGCATTCTCCTCAAGTGCACCAACTAAGTTTCCATTGACTGCTTCCATAGAACTAAGCTTTCGAACATTTTCCTGATTGTTTCGGTAGTAGTCCCCTAGTCTCCCAATGTAGTCAAGCTCATCGTGCTCAATTACAACAACCTTGTTGTCAAGAAAGTTCTTCTTCATCTCTTCCTCAATCTGCTTAACTTTGGTCTCCACCATGGCACTTTTCTTCCTTAGTCGAACTCTCTAATCCAAGAGTTCCTGAAGACAAAGACCATTCTACTGGATCTCCTTATCAAGTTTCCTAAGTTCAACATCTTCCATCGTACTTCCAATTTGGTCCTTGATTTCTTCAAGTTCTTCTTTGATCTTTGAATAGCCTTCCCGAATTGTCATATTCTTGGCCTTCATCGAAACCCATTCAGAAATCCATCTACTCATTTATTCCAACACTTTGTAGAGAAAATCTCAACTTGCATCATAGCTAGATTCACCTGCCATAGGTCCTTCCACGATCTTTGCCATCCACTTTCCTGCAAACCTGAATCACCCTTCAGATTTCTTCACCTTTCACCATGTTCCCCCTCAAACTAAACTCGCTTTTGATATCACGTGTTATGAAGGAATAGTGAGATCAACTTCCTTCAGTTGCACTTCACCTAAATCAGCTCTGCTACCACCTCTCA
The DNA here is from genome assembly GCA_000404065.3 of Pinus taeda. Taxonomy (NCBI): domain Eukaryota; kingdom Viridiplantae; phylum Streptophyta; class Pinopsida; order Pinales; family Pinaceae; genus Pinus; species Pinus taeda. Next base: position 68,955 of record APFE031366878.1, read on the forward strand.
CGATAGTGTAGTGGGATCAACACTTCATCATCAACCCAAACATCAGCTCTGGTACCACCTGTCACCTGTAAAACTTGAAATTCAAGTCTTCAGCCTTTAAGAGTGAGAAGCACCATCAACAGTAGCAGAAGGTAGCACACTTGCACGCAACACATGTAAGAGGAAGGTTGTTGACATTGTAAAGGCGAAGCAAAGTTGAAAGCTCAAGAAGGTCCACTTGTGATGAAAACAACTTTGGAGACTAAGTCTATGAGGCAACGATGCCACAAGAGGATCACACAAAAGGAGAAAAGAAGTTTCACAAATGAGAGAAGGTGTTGCAATAGGGACAAGTACAATAGCAGACGCAAAATGCATAGACTAATGAAAATGTTCCCATAGAGGTTATAGATCCTTTCAGTAGCCAGCATGGAGTAGATAGGGTGAGAAGTGTTATCGATCGCATGCAAGGGTACTCAAAAACATGGATGTTATTGTGCACATGCATGCGATCACAGTCATTTGGCACACCTACCGGGGAAAAGACAAGAAGCAAGTTTCACTGGAGATGAACATGTATTTTGACAAGTTGATGTGCACGGTCACTAGCACACACTTGGAGATCATCATAGACACTATGCATTAGTATGTTGTTCATCCAGTTGTACTCAAGACAGTGATGTGCATATTATTAGACAAGTTGGGGAGAGGATCTATAGCAGCATACCTAGATGTAACAGAGGCAAGAGTTCACTTTCAGAAGGATGTCACCATTTAGCACATGGAAACTATCATGGACAACCAAGCTTGGCATCATTTTGCGAGCGTCAATCATCGCAAGGATGTTAAAGAGTTGGTATTACCAAAACTGTCTCATTGTTAGTGATAGTTTACATTGATTTCTCAAGCATATTTTGTCTCACATGCGTACATGTGTAGATTGGATGTAACATCCTCTAAAGTGGAAGTCCAAGTGTCAATAGTTGAATGTAATAGTCATAGAGTAGTTGAAGAGTCACGAGGGTAGGTGAATAGTCACAAAGGGGAATTTCAAGGGTCACCTCACCCTTTGCTATGTATAGTACCTCATAACTCATTGTAAGGGCTTTTGGTCAACCAAGCTTCTGATAGGAGTATCTTAGAGAAATATTGGAGAGTATTATAACAAGCCTTGGATTTTCCACAGTGCAAAGCTAATACATCTCTTTGGAAGAGATGGCGGCAGTGACTGTAATGTTTTGCTATCGGGGCTAGTGGCTAGTCATGGTTATACTGTATCATTGGAACTTTCATTTTTTAATATCATACACCCATCATGTTTCATGCATATGTTTTTATTGTATCTCATCTATCTTGGTTACTCTAATGATATATGTATTTCTTGCTTATGCATGAATGTATGGACTCTTTCTATATAACCATGTATGAATCTTACTCAAATATGTTGTTGGTTTAACCACCACTTTGGATTGTTAGCCAACTTTCTTTCCAGTTTGTGATGTATCTTCACTCGTGTGTTCTCTTCCAAGCCCTGTTCTTTCACAGGTTTATAAGGGGTGTACTCATACAACTTTCCATGTGTTAGAATCGTTCATGCACCTTTCTTGCCTTGTTTTACATGTCACACCCTTGCTACCAACAAGAACATCTTACTTTTCTCTATCCATAACTGCGATAAAGGCAATACCATACGACCCACTACTGTGACTCCTACACCAAATGATCTGAGGTCTAGTTGGGAATCGTTACTCGGGAGATCCCCTAACATGTTGGTGGGTCCAACACTGACACTTATATAGCGAATATAGTGTTTTTTTTGTTAAGTCAAGTTCTGCAAAATATAGTTAGCAAGATTTTCACGTAGAGAGACCTACCAATAATAGTAATAGGAAAGGTAAATTTTTTGAACTTTATAAGAGATATCACACAAAAAAATGTGATGGTTTGCTTGAACAAGAGTGTGTTCAAGACAATATTTTTCTGTAGCTCGTATCATTTTCAACCTACGCACACAAGTTGTCATTTTGTACTCTTTATTTACTTAGTAATATAATGTGTCTTTGATGAATTATATATATATATATATATATATTGGTAGAATTACTTATGAGGGTAACATAAATTAAATGAGACATAAAACATGATAGAAATCAATTTATGGTACATATCAACATAGTTAGTTCATCATCTCACATTATCAATGTTTAAAAAATAAAAAAAAATTAACTAAATTATAACTTTATTATTATTATTGTTATTAACAACATAACATATATACATTAAAGAAAAAGAGATAAGAAAAAATATTGAAGATTTTTAAGGCGTAAATAAGATTTGTTACAATATAATGGATCAATACCATGGCTTATCAATAGGACTTGTCATAGAAACCCATACCTTATTTCATAGTCAAAATATTTTATAAACAATTTGTTTGAACTTAATTTATAACTACCTTTGAAATAAATTTCTAAATTTAACTACTACTAAAAATATACCATAAATAGTTACAATAATTAAATCCATACAATCCACCTATTCATTATCAGTAATATAATTAGAATTTTAAAAGTCCAAATTCGAAAATAAACATGACTACCAACCTATATAATCTTAATGATTATTTAAAGATAAAAAATATAAATATATCTAAACCTTTCATTTATTGATTTAATCATTTTTTAAGAATAATCAATATTGAAAGTTACCAATTTTCCTATGATGCAAAGGCTTGTCTATCTTTAAAAGTGGGGATAAAAACATTCCCCCTAACTCTAAGTGAATAGAGACATTTTAACCAAGTTGTATGGTTTTATTTTGCAAAAAATCATTAGAAGCTACTCCACGATCTTGAACACCATGAAAACCTGAATCATCCACCCAACAAAGCACTCCATTTGCGATAAGGCTTAACATGCGAATGAAAGGAATTAAACTGTAAAGGAGGAACACCATCAGATTAGAGCTCGAGAACCCGTGTAGATTATCGAACCACATTAACTCGACCTTGAATGAGATTTCAGGTGTATTGAACACATACAATAGGTGAGGCTAGGTGGCGTAGGATGTACTCCATGCGCCTACTCCTCCCGCCGCCACTGTCCCATTACTTGTCCCGTTCACCCGCATCCGGGAAACTTTTTCAACTCATTTAAAAGAAAAATCCCAATTCATAAGAAGTTGGAAATTTCACAATATAGAGCCTTTTCTATGCCCTCCCTCTTCTTATCGTGGGCTTTTTATAGTTCTTTAAAAATATATTTGAGAACTACAAATTCCTTTTATTTCTACACAAAAGATTGTTTTTAATATTAAGATATTATAGATCTAGATTGCCAAACTTTAAAGCAACTGTATTGAATTAATAAAGTACTTCCTTGATGAATTTTTTTTGGTGAAGAAAACTATGCTTAAGTTTTAGAAATTTGTTTTTCATTAATATATCATGGCCTTCTCCTTAGCATGATGCTCTCATCATATAAAACTATCGTTAGAGTGGCTCCGATACCATGATAGGTTTAGACAAAGTGTCCTTGGAGATGTAATTATATTGATAAATAAAAACACATTACATAAAGCTTGAGACGCATATCATATATATAAAATTTGTAGCCTCATATCAAAATTCCACATGTTCATGATAAAAAACTCAAGGATAATCATTATGATAAGGAACTAACAAGTCCTATCGGAAAACAAAAATTCTAGAATTATCTTTATTATTCTAGAATAGCTTTGTTGATTCTAGAAAACTATCTAACCAAATAAGCTTTAGGATTATGAAGTTAACATTTTTTGATTCCTCAATGCTCTTTCGTTTGCTTCAAAATGAATCTAATCAGGATGTTCAATGAAAACATGTATCTTTCCTTGTGTTGACCAATTAGATGAAGGAACCAATGAACTACTTGTGCAACAAGGGTTCCGTGAGTTTTGAATTTAAAGATGTCACCTTCATTATACTAGTGATCATGGGTGTGGCCATAAGATAAAATTCCTCCATAAAACACATACTCAGCCTACCCAACGAAAATATCCCTTGGTCATTTCCAAATGACCAAACCCAAGGGATAATATATGG